>LPNX010055660.1:51767-235253 GCA_001517045.1 Pseudotsuga menziesii
GAAGGAAGTGGAGACATCTTCTCCTTCCATGGAAAACCTTGTCAACTAATGGATGTCACTGATGTAAATAGGATACTTGCTATCAATATACAATTAATGGACATGAAATCTACTAATAAGGAATCACATACATTGTATAAATTATCCTTTAGTGCCAAACATTGGGATCCTAATTTGCAAATATTTAAAAAAAAAAAAAAATTACAGCCGTCGCTTAAGCGACGCTTAGCAACCGTCGCTTATCCGACAGATTTTCTTTGTATCCGTCGCTTAAGCGACGCTTAGAAACCGTCGCATATCCGACAGTTAGTCTTTGTAGCCATCGTTTAAGCGACGCCTGTGGGTGCAAAATTTTTACAAAATTTTCGTCATTGTCGCTTAATAAGTGTCGGATAAGCGACGATTTAAATTCAAGCGATGGTTACTTAAGTGTCGCTTAAGCGACGGTTACTTAAGTGTCGCTAAACCGACGCCAAGTTTCCGACGCTTCAAAAAAAAACTAAGTGTCATACATGCGACAGGGAAGTGTCAAAAATCCGACATGACGGTCGTCGGATTTTTGGTCAAAATGTAGTAGTGAAGTGTGGCTTGATCACACAGTGGATGTGATGAGTTGCGACTGAAGTTGTTGAGTTACCAATATATGAAGGTCTGCCTGACATGTCTGAGTTTCTCGTTGAATTTGAAGATAAGGTGTTAGAACCATAGTGGTTGCTAGTGTTGGATGAAGCGATGAAGGCTACCCCAGCATGTTGGTAGAAAATCCATTAGAAGTTGATCACTAGTTGGTCGAAATGTCGAAGATTGATGATAGTTTTGTAATACAGAAGAGTACCACGCTGGAAGGTATGATGGGTGGAATAATCTTGGTGATCATCTGATTGAGTGTCAGACCTTGTGGGCATTGCAACCAAATAATGAGTGGGTCCATGCCTTTATCCACACATTGGATGAAATTCCATGATCATGGTATGTATTAGCCGAGTTGCGCAAAGAGATTACTACTTGGGAAGAGTTGACGATCTATTTTACTCACAACTTTAGTTTCATGGATACCAACCCAGATGTTCACAATGTGCTGCAACTCATCTGCGATGTTGTTTTGAAGGTAGTACCAATTGCATATCCGGTGGATCCACATGTGCAATGTCCGATGCAGTCGATGATGGAATGTTATAACGTGACTAGAGGTCCTGAGGATGGTGATGATCCACGGAATATCAATATTCCAGAGACAAAAGGGAGTTATGATGTCGTAGCACCTAACGTATTGACGAATCCAATGAATCAGCCATTAAAAATTAGGAAGGTGAACATTGGAACAGAGGAGAAACCAAAGTTTGTGAATATTGGGGACTACTGGGATGAAGAGACCATGGCAAAGATCACAAATCTATTGCATGAATTCAAGGATTTATTTCCTACAAATTTTTATGAGATGAAGGGAATACTGGGATATTTAGGGGAGATGAAGATTCCATTGAAGCCTGATACAAAACCAATAAGGCAACGATTGTATCGCTTGAATCCATGATACAAAGAGAGGGTCAAAGTTGAGCTCAACAGGATGCTAGATGATGGAATAATTGAGCTGATTGAATAATCAGAATGGATCAATCCTCTGGTGGTCCAAGATAAGAAGACATGTGAGGTCCAGATTTGTGGCGATCTGAGAAAATTGAATGATTCCTGTATGCATGATCCATTTTCAACACCATTCACTAATGAGGTGTTAGAAGGAGTGGGCGGTCAAGAGATGTATTCTTTCACGGATGACTTATCGGTCTATCACCAGATTAGAATTTCAAAATAGGATCACCACAAGACAACATTTGTTACTGAATGGGGTTGTTTTCAGTACACTGTGATGTCGCTTGGGATGAAGAATGCGCCTACAATATTTTCCAGGGTTGTTGTCGCTGCATTGAAGGATTTTATTCAGAAGTTTCTGCAAGTTCAAATGGATGACTAGATAGTTTATGGATTGATCAGAGATCATTTGGTGAACCAGTGACTGATGTTGGAGCGATGTCGGTAGAATCAGATTGAGTTGAATTCGAAGAAGTGTATATTCTATGCACTATTTGGGATGCTATTGGGACACATTGTTTGCAAGCAAGTATTGTTGGTGGATTGCACTAATTTTGAGCTTGCCATCACCAACAAATGTGAAGAAATTGAGAGAGACACTAGGACATACGGGATACTATCACAAGTTCATCCATGGTTATGTTGTGATCATAGATCCTATAGAGTGGTTACTAAAGAAGGATGTGGTATTTGTATGGATTCCAGAGTGTCAGTGCAGCTTTGAGACACTAAAGGCAAATATGGAATCTGCACCAATATTAGTTTTTTCTGATTGGAATAAGGAGTTCCATGTCCATGTGGATGCATCATCAGTTGCGCTAGGAGTGCTGCTGGCCTAGATAGGGGAGGGAGATTTGGATCACCCAATATCTTTTGCCATTCGAAAGCTGTCACATGTAGAGAATAATTATACTACCACAGAAAGGGAAGGGTTAGCGATGGTATATGCACTACAGAAGTTTCACCATTACCTATTGGGTGGTCATTTAAAGATGTTCACGGACCATTATGCATTGAAATATATGGTCATTAAGCCTATGTTGGGGGTGAAGATATGTCACTGGATACTTCTTTTTTAGGAATTTGATTTTGAGAAAATTGTGAATCTGGGTCGATTAAACATGGGCCCAGATCACTTATTGCGGATTGAGACAGGTGAGGAACCAACAAAAATTGAAGACAGGTTTCCAGATGCGCAACTATTCAGATTTGATATGGTGGATGAGTACTATGAGAACATAGTTCATTTTCTAGCAACGGAAACAACACCGAAAATGCTTACTACAAGATAGAAGAAGCAGTTGGTGGTTAAGGCTATGGATTTCCATTTGATCGCTGGAAAAATCTATAAACTAGGCCCAGATGAATTTTTACGACGATGTGTCCTACCGCACAAACAAGGGTAGATATTGGCAGAGGTGCATGCAGGAGTTCCTAGTGGACACTATGGAGGATGATCTACTGCTAGGAAGGTGCTGAATGCAGGGATTTGGTGGCCCACTCTACATGGTGATGCAACGGACTATGCACAGAATTGCGATGTCTGTCAAAGAACTGGAAAACCATCGAGGATGGATGAGATGCCACTGGTACCTCAGGTAACATTGAATCCATTTGATAAATGTGTTGTGGAATTTGTGGGACCAATCAACCCACCTAGGAAGAGAACTGGTGCATGGTACATCATTACAGCAACAAACTATTTAACAATATGGCCAGAGGCTGCACCTGTTGTAGATTGCACCACTGCAATAGCAGTGAGGTTCTTGTTAGACAACATTGTTACTCGGTTTGGGTGCCAAAGGATATTGATGAGTGACTAGGGGAGTTACTTCATCAATTGTATAGTTAGCGCATTGACGAAATAAATTCAGATACAACATAAGAAGAGTACCCTATATCATCCACAAGTGAATGGGATAGTGGAGGAATTCAATAAGGTGTTGGAGCATGCACTTACAAAGGCATGTAACGTGAACCACAATGACTGGGATGTGAATATTCCAGAAAATTTTTGGGCATATCGCACCACTTGCAAAATATTGACAGGACAAACACCATTTAAATTGGTGTATGGGAAAGAAGCAGTCATGCCTTTGGAATACATTGTTCCAAGTTTGCGCATCACAACAGTGACAGGAATGGACGATGAAGAAGCATTAGAGGAGAGACTCGTGTAGTTAGTACAACTCGAGGGAGACTGCTTTGTTGCAAGTTTTCACCAGTGCGTTGAGAAGGATAGAAAAAAGGCTTGGCATGATCGACATATTAAGCACAAACAATTTCAACAAGGAGACCTGGTTCTGATGTATGACAACAAGTTCACGAAGCATCCAAGTAATATATGTATGCATTGGCTAGGTCCATATCTCATTAATTCCATTACATCAAGAGGTGCAGTACCACTGCAATAGTTATATGGAGCGATGCTTCCAAAGCTAGTGAATGGTAGCAGGATGAAGCCCTACAAGATGGGACCAAAGCTACGTGATGCTTGAAGCATTGCGCGATGAAAACAAAAATACATCAGATGATAGTGAGAATGATGGAGCACCAAGAGGAAGTGGATATGCATGTAGAGGATTCAGTAGCATAGTTAGGAACTTATGTCACGACATCCATAGGTCTGCGACACAGTCAAATCAGTAATAAATGAAGACAATTAAAGTAGTTAACCGACGATGCTTGTTGAAGCGTCGCGTATTTATGGCCGATCCGACCGTTGGATTGATAGGATTGCCGACGTATTTAGGTGATTAATGCATGATTTAGTTGAAATAATTAAAGTTGATTTGGTCATGATGGAAGTTTGATCAACCCAGTGCTATAAGAAGGGGTTGAATGTGGTCGGCATTTACCATTGTGCAAACATTGAGTTGTAGAGTTATGACAAAAGAGTTGTGTTGTGTTGCACTGAGTTGAGTTGTGGTGATTAGGTGAGTTGCAGAGTGAAATCAATTCATGTTCCCAGTGAACATTGTGGGGCATGCCGGGTGAGTGAGTCATGGTTGAAATTTTTAGTGAGAGGGATTCACCGATCATCAGAGTCACCATCAAGGAGGAAGTTTTTAGTATGTCGGTGGGATCCTCGTTGGTTCCAAAGAAGAAGAGGGTCACATCCACCCATATTTCCAATACCAAAGAAGCGACAGACCATAACGTCTGTGTGGGCACAGGAGGAGGCACCTACACGGTTGGGTCCTTCAATTTTAGGGGTTGGGAGTCGACAAATGGCATAAGGGTCTCTGTTTCGGACATCCTTGGGTATGTGCCTCCCATGCAACCTGATGCGAAGCCGAGGAAACTAACAAAGAACCAAAAGTACCAAGTGAATATGCCAACTATTCTGCAGGGTATGGTCTACACCGTAGACATTGTGCCTATGCTAATACAAATGAAATATGATGATCATGACATGCTTGCATTGGTAGAGATCACAAAGGGTCCCTATAAACCTATGGTAGCAGTTGGAGGCATGCCAATAGTACACATTCCTATGGATTGGGCGCGAGGTTAGAAAATATCTGGGTTGTTGGATCTTATTAACATGCCACACTTTGGGTGGCTGGACGAAGCGAATGCATTCACGAAACAACTTTTGGCATGTTTTTATGGAGGTATTTTTTGGTTGGACTGGCCGGTCGCAGTCACCGTGGTGACCATTTCAGATATTACAGGGTTACCCAAGGATGAGCCCGACCCTTCGCAATATTTCAAGGGCAGAGAAAATGATAGGAAGTTGGCCAACATGCTAAAGAATAGGTATGGTTTGAAGCGTGATGGACGGGCGTATCACATCGACATCATCAATGATTCGGCTATCCCCATTGGAGCGCGAATTATGGATACTAAGATTGTGAGGATGAATAGACCGAACTAGTGTGATTTAGGGGTTGTTGCATGCACAAAGAAGTGTGCGCAAGGTGTACAAGTGAACTGGTTGATGTTTTTAATGAATTAGTTAATAGATGGCACATTGGAATTTCAGGTAGGACAGAGGTCATTTGCATATAGTTGGCTATTAATTTTGATCACACTTGTGGCATGGATGGAACCAAACGTTTACCAAGGGATGGATGTGGACACAGTAAAATTTTGCAAGGGAGCATGCTACCAGAATATCTGGTGGGTGAAGGAACTTGAGAGACTGAAGGATTGTGCTGTGTAATTCTGGATCTATTGGGAAGCGCTGCAGGCTATAGCTGTGAAAGTCCCATGATTGTATGAGGAGACTGTGACAAAATACCAACGGATTAATTGATTCGTGATTGGCCCATACAACATTCATATGCAGGCGCGATGTGAACCAGAGAAGCAATGGCTACCGACACCTTACAAGTTGTCTGATGCATATTTGGAGACAATTGTCTATGATTGGCCCACGACATAGAGAGAACCTGACAATCAATATGAAGTATCGACCTTTCCACCAATGGATGCACTAGTTGATCCTATACCTGATCTCGACCAATAGATAATACATGATTTAGATGCAGAGTCATCGTGGACCCCCACTGACTCAAAGGAAGAGTGAGAGTTTTAAGAGTCAAGAACAAAGAAGCGATAGGAGCAGGGTGCAATAAGTAGCACAACCCCAGGGAAGGAAGCACTATTGAACCAGCTTATTGCAGCCATTTGAACCACAATAGATCTGACAGCTGAAGAGATGAAGAAATCAATGAAAGATGGACTTAGTGAGGTAAGAACTCGACTTGATTCATTGTTTGATGTAGTTATGAAGAAGGCACCAGAGGTAGCGACTATTGAGGATGTTGGCTCAATCAACGCTAGAACGCGGATTTGGAATGTACAAATTCCATCGACTACGATTGAGACCAATAATGAGGATCTCAATGCATCCCTACAATAGTTATAAGATTTTTCCATCGACATCAATGTGTTGTCCACACATACGTTGGTGCATATGTAGAGGGTCACCAATAAGGAGTTGGAAGACAAAGAATAAGGTCTTAGCGGTCAGTTCTTGCGATTGCAGGAGAAGGAGGAAGAAGCATAGAGAGAGGTCAAAGCATTGAAGAAGGAAAAAGAGGAGCTAATGGCCAAGAGCACCAAGGAAATTGAGGAACTGAAAAAGGAACAAGACCGATTAATGGTTGAGAAAGCGCATCTCTAGGACAACATAGTGAGATTAGAGGAAGAAGTTATAGATGCATGTCAGCATGTATACAAGAGAACAGTGGAGCTGGATGCAATGGTGAAAGCATCACGAATTGGAGCGGTCATTGCATAATTGCAGCGTGAAAATGTGGAGTTGCAGGAACTTGTGCATCTAGACACACTGCTAGAACAAGTAGCAGAGTGGAAGAGTTCCATGGAGGACCTGGAAACACAGCTAGAGGAGATGGAACAAGAGGCCAAGAAGGTGACTGAAGAGACTACAATATTTTGGGGTAGTTTAGTCCAGGATGAGCAACTAGAGCAACTGAAAAACATAGATGCATGGGGATGAGGGGCAGCTAGCAACATTGAATACTTCACTTAGAGCGCTGCCACCAATTGTTTAGATCACCAACTCCACGGAGTTAAAATAATTACAGCAACGCATGGAAAAAGTGAGGGAGCATTAGCAGTGACGCAATACACAGTTGGATGAGTTCCAAGAAATTGGAGCACATCTTTTGGTAAAGGCAGTTTCTGCGCTGCAGGTAGTTTAGGAAGGCAAGAAGGAAGTTATTGATAAGATGTTGGAGAACCCATTAGTGCATGATTTGATAGGAAGTCGAGATATTGCCGAGAAGTTCAAAGAATAGGTGAAGGAGATTACTCAGCAATATGAGGACTTCAAGCTAAAGATCAATGAGTACACCATGTCCAGTTGATGTGGCTCGAGGGAGAGCCACAAGATTGTGTTGGGGGCCAATTGGAATGCATTTTTTGGTTAAGGCAGTTGCGTAGCATCGCGGATGCTGTGCAAGGTCAAAATATATTGCACAAGTGGAAAATGATGCGTAAGCCAGAGTTAGATTATTTTGTATTTTTGGTCATCTTTTGTAGTTTTGGACCGCAGTTTGAAGATAGTGGTCACTATTTTGAAGAGTTTGTTAAGAATTAGGAAGGAAGTTGGTTCAATGTTCCTAAAATGATTTCATAGCCAAAAAATAACAGAGGTTAATTGTGCCCCTCAAACACATTGAATTATCTTAACATATATTAAAAAAATAGCTAGTGCATTGTAATAATTAGGTTGGAAGGAATATAGTCAATATGCTTAATTTAAAGCAAATATATTCATTTAGGAAGAAATTTAGGAAACATAGAAAATAACTAGACATATGACATTTCATGGTAAAGAGCTTATGCACCATACTACTCCAGTAACAACAATTTCAAGTTAAAAATTTACCGTTTTCATTCATGCAAGCATATATATGAGGGCCCCTTCTAGTTTCATGGGATTCTCTTTTACTTAAATAGCTTTTCTTCCCACCCAATGTATATTAAAAAGCATATGTTTCTATCCCTACATTTGCATGCTTTAAATTAGCACCAGGATGGAAGAACGAAATCACATACAACAATCAAAATTGTAAAAGAAACATACAAGTCATCCCTATGCTAAGAGTATACAAAATTTGCTTCACTTGTGTCCAAATTATAGGTTGTAGCCTAGAATGCATTAGAATATTTTTCTCCATGTGATAAAGAGAAAATAAATAATTGAATTTGTTAGTTAGTTATAGCTTGGGACTTCCAATTTGAAGAAGAATAAAAGGAAAATGAAATGAGGAGAAATCATATAAAAATATTTGATATTTAAAACATAAATAAGACCCACTCTCAGAATGTTTGCAAATATGGTTTCTAGTTGTTGTTGCTCGAATGAACTAGAGTTCCCATGCCATATGAAAAACAACAACCCATATTGCAACAAGAAACAATCAATAGAATTTAAAGATGTTGCCACCTGGACCAACAAATGCAACATAGTAATAAAGCCATCAAGTTTACCTATATGTTGAGCACACGATGAGTTTGCATGATATATGAGTTAAAGATATTTAGCACTACCAAACTAAGCACAATAACAAATTATTTGAAACAATGAAATTTATACTCCCATGTTATGCAACCAAGTCCCAGAAATAACATAAAAATAACAGAAATAGACAATACGAGAGTAATCCACACCTTAATAATCAATAATAGAGACAAATATCAATCCTCTTAGAGGGAAGGAACCTCCTTACACAATGTACTGAGTACACAAGACAAGATAAGATACTATGATGATTAAAATGAGAATATCTCTGTCATGTCCCCACCCCTCATACCCACGATGGAGAGGACACGACCAACGCACCGCTACTGTCAATCAGGAAAAATAGCCCCATGAACATTAAAATATAATAATTAAAATGCATTGATCATAAATACATACATAGATTCTTAAACCATGCAATCTACAACAGAATCATACACTTCATTCAACACATACATGCTGTTCATACTCATTAAAACAAGCAATGTTCATCCTATTCAAGCATTTAACGTGTTCATGATAATCTATGATGGAAATACATTTACAGAGTTAAATACAAGAGAATACTTATCTAGAAAATAAGTTGGCCCGCAACTAGTTATGTCATTGCAATGTTCCACCCAACCACAGGCCAACTTGCTCATCAATCTCTCAACATCACTGCCACCCCTGAGCTGGGCATGATTCCACAAGGCACTAAGGAGATAACAGACTCACACATAGCCCAAAACCAAATCATCCACAATCAAGCCAACACACCGTTGGGTTTCACAGACCGCCCAACCAAGCCAATAGTAAATTGGGTTTTACAGGATTCTAAGGAAACTAGCCAACAATAAATGGGTTCCTTGGACCTTTCTAGCTAATCCACGCTTGCATCAAACACAAAGTCAACCCATTTAATCAAACACAGTCATACACAACATTTGGGTATAAACAGAATGTTCCATAGAACTAAAACAGAAAAGGAAACAAGGGTAAAACAACCTCCTAACAGTAATTTCGATTTCCAAGGACGTTTTGGCCCTAACGTAGCCAAAACAAACTCAGCAAAACCTAAGAAAATGTGGGTCTCTTCTTCCACTCACAGGGCCTTAACAAAAAATATTTTCCAGCTTGGAAACAATGTGGAAATGCATCCAAATCATGGGGGAGGGAACCCACCCGTCGATCTTTACAAAAATGAATTCTCAGTTTGGGGAAATTGAAAGAAACGTTCGCCCAATGTGAGGGAAAATGCACAATAAACCAAAAAACTAATTTGCAACCATGAACAAACTGGTAAAAATTGGGGAAAAACACCCTGTGAGTAAAATTCGGTCTCACAAACATTTCTAGGCATTGTAGAGGCTGACATGACCCCCATCCATGCCCAAATCATGGGTCTCCTTTTCCCATCCACTGCACAACTCCACAAACAAAAATATGGGTATGAAAAAATAGAAAAACGTGGAGGTACTTACTCAGCAAGCTCTTACTGCGTGAGGAGGACAAAACGCCCCTTAGAAACCCCCAAATCATCCATCATTGTTGCACATTCACTCGGAAAAAACCCAAAACAATTTCTAGGCTTGCCAAAATGGAGAAACAACATCCAAACACGAGGGAGAGAGCTCCATCCTCCTCCTGCTGCTTGAGAGAGATTCCACATGAATGGAATGGGTGAGGAAATGAAAGGCATGGGTGCATAATGGCTTGGGCATGCCTTCCCAAGCATTTACTTTCCCCACAAGTCAAAACACCCTTTCCAAAAATGGGTGACTTCCCAAATTCGAATTTGACCTCCATACCTTCCCCATCCCAAGGAAATAACTTTCTCCACCAACCTAGAGGTGACTACACACAAAAGACAAAAAGGGGTAGTTGACCACTTTATGGGTTTTACCTTAGACATTTGGATTTTCCCCAATGGATCAAGGTTGAATAATTCCCCCTCCCTATTCCTTGTGAAATCATGCCCCTGCCTCTTTAATGTTGCGACGCATAGCTAGTTGTGGTATTTTCTTAATTTTCATTTTACATGATGTCTCAAAAAACAATGTGACTGTCTAGCACATAAACCATCGGCATCGATTTTAATCGCCGAAAACATCAAACACTAAACCCATGATGGGGCCTTAGCCTTGAGCTCCACACCATGATTTAATACAATATTCACATCATATGCAATTAAATACCATGGGTTCAAAACCGGGGTGTTACATTCCCCTCCCCCTTCAATAGCACTGTCCTCAGTGCTTTACAAAAATTGAACAATTGCTACACTGGCATCGCGCTCAGTGCTCTGCAAAATTGAACCAAAATGGGTGTGCTCAGTTGCATGGCATCTTCCAATTTCCATGTAGCCTCTTCAGAACCGTAGTGATTCCTCTGCACCTTTATTTATCCAATGGCATGATCTAGAACTCTTCCAAATCCTTGCTTGCATGCATCAGCATACACTGTAGGATCTTTTTTTTGGTCTTGGAGAATCCTTCTCCTCAGCTTGGAATATTCCCAGTGTCTTTGGCAACCAACAATACCTATGCTCAATCCCCAAGCAATGAGTCAATTTCCATGTCAGTATTCGTAAGATTCTCCAAAATCATAGATGAATCACATGCACATATATATTGATATAAAATCAAAAAAAAATTTCCTAGTGAACCAAATAGTTATCTGTGTGAGTATCTTCTTTTGGTTCCACAGGTGTCTGACTTAGATTTATGCAACCATGGAAACCACAACCCTGCCCCACCCCATACCTGGGTGTGCATTAAAGGGTAGCCAAATTTCTGTAAGCCTCAGATCACCTGAAAATACCTCACAGCCGATGTCTGGCAGCTCCGTTCTTGAGCCCAACATCTCTTCGGTGCTTCAATAGTAGTTCTGCTCAAGATCCTGCATCTCCTCTAGGTGCTTCCTTCTGAAACACCACAATGAATTCAATTCATATGTTAGATTCATTCCGATAGGATGCAATCTATAACAATATTTTCAAAATCATGGCAGAATCATATGCTCATGTATATCTAAAGAAAATCAATAACAACAAAATTTTGATAAGTAACCCAAATACTTATCTGCATAGCATCTCCAAACTGAGATTTGGTCATCTCCACTTCAAAGCCTAACACCTCCTTAGGTGCTCAATGGCAGCTCTGGTTTATGGGTCTATCACCTCTTCCAGTGCTCACCAATGCTGAGGTGCTTTCTTTCCAAGCACCATAACAAATTAATTCACATGTTAGATTCATTTCCGCAAGATTTATTTCTTAACAATATTTTTCAAAAATATTAGTTGAATCATTATGCACATGTTCAATCACATAAAGTTAACTAGGATTTTCCAAGCAATCCAATAATTATCTATATAGCATCTCTCAACTAAGATCTGTTCAGCCCCACTTCAGAGCCTAACACCTTCTGAGTGCTCAATAACAGCTCTAGCTTAAGGGCCCAGTACCTCCTCCAAGTGCTTACCAATGCTTAGGCGCTTCCCTTCCAGACATCATAATACCTAGGGTTTATTCTCTTCACGGAGCCCCCACTCTCGTGACAGTCCCCTTACGACGTGAATGTGTGCAGAGAAAATCCTAACTGGATGTCTTACACCCTGGGCGTTTGCAGTGATGCATACCGGTGCCTAGCTGGCAGGGGGGAGAAGCTATGTACCCTAGTACATCCTTCTAGAGGATCCATGTACTCCATGTACATGTTTTCATCGCCTCACCTGCGTTACATATAGACATACAGTTTACATCAGATTTCATCATGAAATTGCAGTTATAGGTTTCCAAACCTATTCTAAACGCATCCCTTCAAGAAGCTATGTACGTCTTGTACATCCCTCCAAGGAACCATGTACATCAAGTACATATTTTCATCATCTCACCTATGTTACATACAAGCATGCATTTTATATAAGATGTCATCATAAAAATAATTGCAATTATAGGTTTCCAAACCTATTCCAAACACATCCCTTCGAGAGGCTATGTATAGCTCGTACATCCCTCCGAGGAACCATGTACATCCGGTACATATTTTAATCATCTCACCTGGGTTACATACAAGCATGCAGTTTATATGAGAAATCGTCATAAAAATTTAATCATAGATTTCCAAATCTATTTCATGCATACATGATTTCCCAAATATCAAACGATAAATAATGTTGATAGTCAAATAAAAATCTGAATCCACAATTCTACTTCCTGTAGAAAATATGATATTTTTGCAACCATGAGGCTGTCCTGATATTGTTTGGATTTTGCAAGTGGAATTACTTATCCCTTACTTACACATGCTTCCAATAACCTGGACATCCACATGCAACATGTCATCCTGACACCAATTTTAAATCAGCCAAACAATCATAGTTAGCAACAGGAAACCTCAAACACCAAGCAATGCAAGACAAGCATATTCATGGTTAGAATGATTCAAAACCATCATAGGAGATCGTAGTCTCCTATAATCAACATAAAAACTTGCAATTTGAAGTTTCAAAACCTGTTTACATTCATGAGACCCTTCTCATGGCACCTAACAACTTCCTGCCCTGGGTTTCATAGCACAAAACCATGCTGCTCTGCTCAGGTCATTCTACCTGAGTCTTTAGGAAGTCCTCATATGTATTCTCATACACATAGGGTCCATTTATCCATGGTGTTGGCAACAGGATTTGAGGCCCCAAGGTCAAGGGGAAGGGCCCACTCCCGGGCAATAGCAGAACCACTTTAGACTGTGCCTCCAGCCCTGCGCAATCAGAGAGGGATCTCTCGTTTGTCTTCGAAGCCTACTTCGCATAAGATATTCAATCAAGGATGGTCAAGAGGCTAGAATCCTGAATGGGACAATGTGTATTAATGTGATATGTAGGTGGGATTATCGGGGCAAGGGACCATTGGAAATGGAGTCGAAAACCTGAGTAGGGAACATTTGCATGAGGGAAAGAAAGGCGTTGGGTTGCAAACAGAGGCAAGGTAGCCCTCGATCTTGTAATCAAGAGCTATTTCATAGGTGGTTAGAGGATGAGAAATAACATCCCATCACTATGGAAATTGAACCCAGGTGATAGATCAATTGCACTCACAAAATTAATAATCAAACATGCAAATTTACACACAAAGGAGACTGAAATTGGAGCATAACACTAATATGTATTGAATAAGTGTACAATAGCCAACCATATGAAGTCATAGGATGCTACAATAAATAATTACATGAGATATTCGAATGCATAAGGATGCCATTTGAAGTAGTCAAAAGTAGGCTTACTAAATCTACTCAAATCCCCCATAGGTGCATAAAGCAGTTTCCAAATCTCCCTAGGAGCTCACGAATTGGAAAATTCAAGTAGGAAAGCTAATAGGTGATGGAAATACAAATCATACATGCTTTTATTAGGAGAAAATAATGGAGGATGATGAGGGAAAAAAATAAGTCAACTGCACCTGGTCTTTCTTTCCCTTTTGGCATAAAACTCAGCAAAGCAGGAAATAAAGCAAAAAAAGTAGACATGCACTAGGATCTGGAATAAAGTAGATATGCTAAATATGGATTCTAGGAGGTTTCCCAAGCACTCCATGACTCAGTTTTATCAATTTTTACTTCTAGGACATGTGGAGGACAACTTGCATAGAGTGGAATATTGGAAACTAGGCAAATAAGACAAAAATGGATTAATTAATGTCTAAGGTAGCTAACTATGGGTTGATTATTCTAACACCCCCCCTTAAGCCTAAATTATGAGTAAATATTAAAAAACTATAGGGCCTAGCAACAAGGCTTAGTCACCCTTTACATACTGCATGTCCATTTAACCAAGGAAAGAGGCAAAAACCCAGTGGGAAAATCCTCCCTTAAACATGGACAGTAAAACAAAATTTGAAAATATTGTCATCAATCATGCTTCATAGCATTTGCATCAGTTCCCAATAGTGATTTGATATTGATGAATGTCTTCTCACAAAAAACTTTGGTGAAGATGTCAGCTACTTGTTCTGAAGATGCACAGAAGAGTAGGTGAATGGTGCCATCATGCACAAGCTGTCTAATGTAGTGCATATGGATCTCAATGTGTTTGGTTCTATGTCTCTGAACTGGATCATTGTAGTTTTGAATGGTGCTCTAATTATCACAATAGATAATAGTTGAGAACTCTGATTCAAAGCCACACTCACCAAGTAACCCCTGCAACCATAAACATTGAGTTGCTGCATTTACAACTCCTCTGTACTCTGCTTCTGTAGATGAGAGTGCAATGGCACTCTATTTATTCCTTGACCAACTAATGAACACATATCTTGATGTTGTCACCTGCCCAATCACTGTCAGTAAACCCAATCAAATCAATATCAGATTTAGCTTTGTAGAAGATCCCATGAGTTCTTGTTCCTTGAACAAAGTTAAGGATCCTTTTGGCTGCTCTCCAGTGAATATCATGAGGCTGATCCATGTATCTTGAATCCACACTTACTGCATAATAAATATCAGGTTGAGTGTGTGTAAGGTACTACAAACACCCAATCAGTTGTCTATATAATGTCACTATCTACCATAGGAGAAGAACCTGCTTCTTCAAGCTTAACTCCTGAAAGGAAGGGAGTCTTGCTTGGCTTGCAATATTTCATGTTGAACTTGTTCAGAAAATCCAAAGAATACTTGGACTGATGTACTTTTATTCCATGTTGGGATTGAGCAATTTTGAGACCCAAAAATTGGCTCAACAACCCCAAATTAGTCATAGAAAATGCATGGTTCATTGCATCCTTCAAGGAGGCAATTTCTTTCTTTGAGCTTCCTGTAATCAGAAGGTCATCCACATACAAGACAATAATAATAAAATAACCATGAATCAGCTTCAAATAAACATTTGGATCAGACTTGCATCGAAAAAAACTCAATGACAGTAGAAAGCCATCAATCTTGGCATACCAAGCCCTGGGGGCTTGCTTAAGCCCATACAATGATTTCTTTAGCCTGCACAAAAAATATGGATTAGTAACAAACCCTTGAGGCTGCTGCATGTAAATCTCTTCAATAATATCTCCATTCAGGAAAGCACACTTCACGTCCATGTGATGTACCTCCCACTGCTTCGGAGCTGCAATGGCTAAGGCTAGCCTGATGGAGTCCATCTTTGCCACTGGTGCAAAGGTCTCATTGTAGTCATTACCATGTACTTGTGAGTATCCCTTGGCTACCAATATTGCCTTATATTTCAAAGGTGAACCATCAGCATCAAACTTAGTTTTGAAAACCCACTTACATTGAACTAGCTTCCTCCCTAGGGGAAGATCAACTAGCTCCCAAGTGTTGTTCTTTTGGAGTGAGTTGAATTCTTCTTTCATGGCTGATTTCCATATTGGATCATGTGCTGCATCTTAATATGTTTGTGGGTATGATTCAACCATCATATAGCATTTATTTGCAAACAAAGGGTCTTTCATGCTCAGGGCACTGTCAAACTGATATCTAGTCCTCCTAGGATGACTAGGATTTCCATCTAGTTCCCCAACTGCATGAATGGTATTTGCTGCCCATTTTGGTCTTGTAGGACTGTTAGGATCTGCAATTAAATAATCATTATCAGACATATCATAATCAGCAAACTCATTTGTCTCTTCACTTACATTCAATGGTTCTTGTGGTGAAGAAGACTCTCCAACTTCAACTACTGCTAAAGGCTCTTCTTGGAACAGAACACTCCTTTCAATGAAGGCTTTGTTTGTGCTCAAATTGATCAGCTTGTACCCTTTTGAATCTTTAGATTACCCAACAAATAGACACTCTTGGCTTTGGGGCTGCAAATCCTTCCTCTTTTCTGTTGGAATTCTAGCCCAAGCCCTTGAGCCAAAAATCCTGAAATGGGTCACATCTGGCTTGTGCCCACTCTATGCTTCAAAAGGAGTCATACCATCAAGCTATTTATGAGGCACCCTATTTTGGATATAATATGCATAGTTTATAGCCTCAACCCAAAACTTTGGTGGCAAAGTCTTAGCCTCCAACATACAGGTTGCCATCTTTTTCAGTGATCTGTTCTTTCTCTCAGCAAAACCATTTTGCTGTGGTATGTAAGGGATTGAATGCTGCATCTGAATACCTACATATTCAAAATATTGAATGAAATAAAACTTGAAATACTCACCACCATTGTCAGATCTAAGTATCTTGAGTTTCCTCCCATACTGGTTTTCAACCAAAGCCTTAAAGACTTTAAAGAGGCCAAAAACTTCAGACTTATGCTTCAGGAAGTAAACCCAACAGTACTTGAAAAAGTCATCTATGAAAGTTAATGCATATTTGGCCTGAATCATTGACATATGAGGGAATGGACCAGCAACATCACTGTGGATAAACTAAAGAGGTGCAGAGGTTCTCTCATGACTAGCTCTCTCAAATTTATGCTCTGGGTGTTTTCCTAGGACACAACCTTGATAGACTCCCTTGGAAAACTTAATCTTTGGTAACCCTATGACCATTTATTTTTCACTTAGATCAGAAAGATACTTATAGTTAATATGGCCTAATCTTTCATGCCAAAGCTTGCTTGCCTCATTAGCATGAATCAGAAGAGCAGAGGGGTTTGATTAGGGTAGAAAATGTGAAGACTAGTATACCTTCGAAGTGTGATCTACAACTCCTTTTGCAATGACTTTACCACTCAAGATCTCCATGATCTCAACATCATTAGGGGAGAATATGACCTTCTTTGGAGACCCTATGTGGGTCATCTGATACACTGACAAGAGGTTAGAGGCAAGACCTAGAACATACAATACATTGCTGAACTTACCATGGTCAAGATCAATCCTTCCTTTGCCCAAACTGTTAGTGAGAGAGTCATCTCCCAGAACTATTGGTGGACCTTTCGACATTTCAAGAGAGGAGAATGCCTCCTTGGTTGAAACCATATGTCTTGAAGCTCCAGAGTCTATGATGAAGCTAGGTGAGCTTGATGTGCCAGCAACCAATGCATGAACTCTCTCTCTGTCTTCTGAATTTGATCCTCCTTCCCTCTTCTTTGAGATATTAGGAAGGGAGATGTTATTCTTCTCCAAGAGTTGGGTCAGCATGTCAATTTGCTTCTTCATGCAGGAGTTTTCAGGATGAAAGCCCTTACTGTAGTATGTGCACTTGCTCATTTCTCCTTTGTTCTTCTTCTTCTGGAAGTTCTTCTTGGAGCCTTGGGGATTGTTATAGCGGATTTCACCACTCCAGGTGAATCACACATTGTATGGCCTTCCCCTGTCCCACTGCAGACTCCTTAACCCCTATGGACCACTTTTTGTCCTTTGATGTTTCCTTGATCATCCCTAAAAACACATGAAAAATGCTATACGTGACTTTTAACCCTATAAGCGTGTACATACGCAGGTTTGACCCATATAACCGCGTACATCGGGATGTGTGCATAATCCAAATCCTTTTGGAGTTTTCCTTGACATGGATTCAACTCATCTGACTCCTAGCCTTCCATATGCCTTGAGATCGCTCGGATTTGACCTTTCATTACCCCTTTGAAAAGCTATATAAGGAACCCCTTGGTACATTGAAGGCATAAGAGAGAATTGAGAGCAACGAAACTATAGTCCATTGTTGCCGAAACTTATGCTTGAGTATGCATCCCTTTGTCCCTTGGAGCACTTTTGTGTTCTTCCCAAGATTTCCTTTTGCTTGTGAGCTTGCTATTGAGAGATGGAGGATTGAAGTGGTGGAGGCCCAAGTGGGGGATTTAGTTTCTCCGATTTGCAGACGTGCTGTCAGAGGTTGTATCTTGTAATCTTTGATTTATATTAATAGAAATATCTTTTCCTGTCCAATGATGTGTATTTGAATGAATATTTTATCCATGGGATCATGTCAAATGATTTTACATTATTGATTATATATGCTAGAATAGATCTAACACCATGATATATAGAATGCTTGTATTGTTTACTTGTTGTTGAGGAAGTAATATAGCAATTCAAGCTGAAGATTGGAAAGCTCAATGGGGATCTACTTCAACTGTCCGGAATAAGGTACGAGGTCTGATCCTTTAGTGTTATACATTTAATTTCTATTGCATATTGGAAGAGATTGATTTCTGGAGTCAAGCTGTTTGTTGTGGTACCCCAAGCCATAGGAATTTCTCTCCGTAACAGAATTGGCGACTCCACTGGGGATTGAACCCATAATCTTTGGTTTCAATAATGTGATGGTGCCACTATAATGTGATGGTGCCACCCTTTCCAGGTGTTCACACATAATACGCGCTCGAAACCTGCCCCGTTACATCCCATTATCACCGCCGGTCCCTTCACTAAGTGGGGGCTCGATTTTATGGATTGCAACCTAGCTTCGGCTGGGGGGCACCATCACATTATAGTGGCTGTTGATTACTTCACGAAATGGGCTGAGGCTATGCCTATAGTAAAATCTGACAGTGAGACAGCCACTCACTTTGTATTCAACCAAATCATTACTCGGTTCGGGATTTCGAAAGATCTTGTCACTGACCATGGCTCACACTTTCAGAACCGTATGATGGAAGAGTTGGCATCCAAGTTAGGGTATAAGCAAGAGAACTCCTCTTCTTACTACCCCCAAGTGAATGGATAGGTAGAGGCAGTGAATAAATCACTCAAATCCATTCTCCAACGAACCATCGCACAAAGCAAGACGAATTGACACATTATGTTATATCCTGCTTTGTGGGCATATCAAACCGCGGTTAAGACTGCCACTGGTTTTTCTGCATATCAGCTTGTGCATGGAGTGGATTTGATATTTCCGGTTGAATGCAAAATTCCTTCGTTGAAGCTAGCTATGGAACTCTTACCAGACACTTCACCTTTGGAGGAGCGTTTGGTTCACCTCGAGCAACTTGATGAGCAGCGTCGAGATGCCTTGGTGGCTCTAGAGGTTAATAAGCGTCATTTTAAGGTCCAATACGATAATTCTATCCGTCCAAGAGTGTTTAGTGAAGGAGACTTGGTCCTCTTGTGGGATCAACCGAAAGAACCCTTGGGGGCAGGGAAGTTTAACCCTATGTGGCGTGGTCCTTACGTGGTCAAGCGTGTGTTAGAGAAGGGTGCCTATGAGTTAGTCGATTACGAAGGAATAGCTTTGGCAGAGCCTAGAAATGGGCTCTATCTTAAAAAATACTATGCATGTTCTTTAGCCAAGGCTTCTTGTTGTATATTATTGTACAGTTTTTGCATAGTTAGGTATTTTTCTTATCGTGATCGGGTTTGTGATTAGTTTTCGTTTCTTTTGGCAGATGTCAAGGGAATCTTCCACCTACATAGGATTCTCAAATGGTGAAAGCCGTCACACTCAACACTCAGCCTCTGCTGCTTGGGCGATTTATACTCCTATGGTTCAGGTACTGTCTTCAGGAGGTGTATGTCTACAACCATCTTCCAACAATGTTGCTGAATATAGCGCCATTATTGAGCTTCTACGGGATGCCATTCTACATGGCATTCTATCTTTTGAGATACGTCTTTATTCGGAGTTAGTAGTGTCACAACTCAATGGTTTGTACCATGTTAGAGATCCAACATTTTTGAGAAGGTTCTTACATGTGAGATTGTTAGAACGACAATTTGACAGTATAACATATATACACATTCCAAGAAATAATAATCAAGTTGCTGACTCATATGCTAACTACGTGTTAGATTGGAATTTGTTTCATTCATAATAAATTAATCACAAACACAATTTTTACACATGTAAATAAATAAATCGATCACCATAAAAAAATTTATATACATAAAAAAATGTGGTAATACATAGTGTCATAATACAAAACTGGGGCTTTTAAAGCCACCATCATATAATACACGGTTGTACAAAATGAATACACTCCCAGGTGTCTAATCCTGTGTAGGAGGAGGAGGGTTGTGATCATGGAACGTCACTACGGCTCTAGCTAGCCGTCGAAATAAACGCACCCATGTGCGTGGTACACCCACCACCTGCCGTTGTAAGGCCTCAGGAAAGTCCTCGACTTGCACAATGGGAACTTTATGAGTCAGTCTCACAAAGTTGGTATGAATTCTCTGGAGCATTCGCTCTGCATCCACACCCGTAATGTCATCTCCTCTTCCCCTTCATCTATGACGAGGGAAGCCTTCTGGCCGCCGTGGTCCCACATCTGCACACAAATGGTAGATGTCACTATGTGTTGTCGCGCAAAAACATGTCTTTTTTCTCCCATAATCAAGAAAATACAAAAAAATTAAATAACTCAAAATCTTTTAAAAAGAGTGAGGGTCGAGATTCGTTACCTATATCGCCATATGCCGATCCTGGTGGCAATGGCATGTCTGGGTCCCCTCGAAAATCTATCCCTGCATAGGGGTAGTCATCAATGGTAACAATCTATCGTCGCCACCATGGAAAGAAGTCAGCTGGATATGGGTTGGCCACCCTACCACCCCCCAGTCTGCGCATAGCATTTTCCCAACGTCGTTGGGCCAGATCTTGAACCCCGTGGAGAGGAACGTCCACTCTAGGGCTCAATCCTAGAACACGCTCGAAGAAAAACATGCTCAGAATACTGCTAAACCCAAATTTTTGTACCCTGCCTGCCTTACACTCACTGAGCTGGTGTCATGTTGCTCAGTAGTGTCATACTCCAGTCATAGACCGTGGGTCTCATGCACTCCACTGCATAGAACATCAGAGGCTGAGAGGCCTGGTGGAGTGATGCTAAGTCTGCTATCCTACCTAGCATCAATAATATGGCCTTTAGGCCCAACACCTGTATAGCATTAGTAGGGACTTGACTCCCCACCTTCTCATTGTCTGGAAAACAGTACAAGGCTATGTACTCATCGATAGTCAGGCCACACCCTGGCCCACCTCGGGAATGAAGGTTCACCACTTCCCCTCATCTAGAAAGACTAGTGATAAAGTATATGTACTCCACCTCTATGGTGAGGGACATCCCATCCATATGGAAGGACTCCGAGTCTGGATCCCAATAGTCTACCAGCATCTATAGCAGTCTTAGTTTGGCCCTCAAACCACCAAGACACCAAAACTTGTAGAGTCCGCATGCACGTAAAGCTTGTTGAGCCATTAGGTCAGCCCTTACTACTTCCTCTACCTCACCGCGCTCACGCTCTCTCCACTCTAGCACCATCCTGCAAAATAAATTTCAAAATTATCCATTAGTTTAGTTGAAAACCTTATGCACGGCCTCATACGCAACTGTTTTGAAAACAACCGCATATGTACGCGGGTTTTAGTCCATTTTCCACGTATAGACATCCCTATATGTGGAAAAAACCTCGATATCCATGTGGGCCGCAGCACACACTTTAGGATGGCTTAAAAACTTCATTTAACCATGAAAATATACAAAAATTATATCAAAATGCAAGAGGAGAGAATGAGTAAATATCTGGAAGAAACGGTTGTGAATTCCGCCGACTAGATCTCTTGGAATTTGTAGTTGAAAATTAGAGCTCAAATGGTAAAAGTTTCAAATGATTTCTATTTTTTACTATTTATAGAAAAAATTTCAAAATATTTGAAATTTTTTACCCCTTTCCTATAGTTTCGACATTTTCTAACCATTTTGGACCGTTTTTGACATAATTTGTGATGTAGAAGCCCTTTTTCAGTGTCGTTTCAGCCAGTGGATTGACCTTTTCATGCCGATCTCAGGTATCATGTCTAAACTGGCATATAGGTTAGGTTCACCACCATTTGCATTTTGCATGACCTTATGACCATATCACCATGTCCTTAGGTACAAACCCACTCTATTATGTCACGGAACCTTCTTGTTGCTTTAGAAGTGACATGATGTGAGTGGTAGAGCTTCACCTTACATGGGTACCCTAGTTAGCACCTTATTTGTATTTGGTGTCCATGCCAACATTTTCTCCTTTAGGGTGTGGGAGTCCGTTGTATAGTACTGCCATGACATTTCGCAAGAGCCTCATACTCCTCTTGATCTTATGCTGGCATATTTCCCTCAGGACTCCCTCATGTCAAGTTGTGAAGGCATTATCATGAGCTTTTCCTGCCTCATTGAGCTTTATGCCGGCTCCCCTGACATTGTGTTTCAGCCATATAGCCCGAGCTTGTCTCATGTCTAGCCATGTAGAGCCATTTTTTATATCCTTCGCAGCTTGATTCCCTTTTTACCGGGAGGGGATTTTCCCCTGAGTGTTGATATCCTACACATGTATCCTTGCATTGAGCATAGGTATGTTCCACTTCCTGGAACTAGTTTGTTTGCCCTTATGAAACTTGTCTCCTCCTAGTTTGTAACTATAAAGCTAGTTTATTCTTTTTTCAAGCTTTTCAAATAACTGAAAAAGTCAAACAAAAAAAAATCAAAAAACCAAAAAGCCGGACAAGGAAAGATGTTATATTTGGCAGCTGTCAAGTCGTGTCGTCTTCGAATAGAGCACTGTATATCACATCCATTGGTTGGGTTAAAGTTTAAATTTAGGAGCTGTACTCATTTATCTAAGTTTATCTCCACCAACTGGTTAAGCTTCCAGTCCCCATGGAGCCTCTGTTGATGCCTCCTGTGTCACAGAGATGTCCCAGTTTGTATATCGAGTCTATGCTACCTTCATTCAGTCACCATATGCCGTTATGCTCTTGTTTGAAGGAAGTTGAAACCTGAGTCGGCCATTCCTCAGTTATCTTGACTTTGCATGTCGGCCATTCCTGGTACAGTTACTGGTTCATGCACCTTATGATCGAGTCCTTCCACATTATACAGCTTTGCTAAGTACCTCGTGTTGGATGATGGGGGATGCCTTAATGCCCTCCTTCCAACGTATTTCATCCCATCGAATTCAGATCATTTATTCTGGGATTGGAATCTAGAGTCATTTTGAGTGCCTTGAGACTTGTATTCATCATTGGCAGGTTCTCTCGCCATCGACAGTTTCTTGGGAATACATCAATGTCCCCTGATCGATGGATCCTCTCAAGTGTTGGACCTCAACACATTTATTCACACTTGTTAGTTTGCACTCTAGTACCTTGATTCCCATTTTCATCATTGGTGGGTGATCTCGCGTCTGTTAATGGTATACATAATGACCGGTAATCAGACGATGGACTACTATGTTTGACCTCGACACCTCTATTCGCATAGTAGGACATGTACTCGTAGCAGTTTGTGTAGAAGACTTTCCATATAGGTGGCATCTCTTATATGCTACCTCCTTGATCGTGCCAATGTTCATGAGATTTCAGCTCTCATGACTTGATTCCAGTATATGTCAGACATTTCCAGCCACTATGGAGATATTGATCTATTATATATCTTCAGTCATTTTGGAGATCATGGTCCTTTGTATATCTTCATCATGGAGATTCTGATCTATGTATATTGTACGTGGCTATGACCACATATGTGACATCATGTATCATGCCTATTCATGGCCATTGTACTCTTATGTATCTGGGACTGCTATATGTACTTGCAGTTATATGCAGAGTTGTATTATTGTACTATGCTGATTGGGTGGCTGGTCTTCGATTTGGGATCCTTCATCACTCCACTTCTGGGATGGACTTATAATGTATTTTGGCCATCGTATCTCATACATTAGGGGGCATCTGTTATAGCAGATTTCACCACTCCAGGTGAATCACACATTGTATGGCCTTCCCCTGTCCCACTGCAAACTCCTTAACCCCTATGGACCACTTTTTTTCTTTTGATGTTTCCTTAATCATCCCTAAAAACACATGAAAAATGCTATACGTGACTTTTAACCCTATAAGTGCGTACATATGCGGGTCTGACCCATATAAGCACGTACATCGGGATGTGTGCATAATCCAAATCCTTTTGGAGTTTTCCTTGACATGGATCCGACTCATCTGACTCTTGTCCTTCCATATGCCTTGAGATTGCTCGGATTCGACCTTTCATTACCCCTTTGAAAAGCTATATAAGGAACCCCTTGGTACATTGAAGGCATAAGAGAGAATTGAGAGCAACGAAACTATAGTCCATTGTTGCCGAAACTTATGCTTGAGTCTACATCCCTTTGTCCCTTGGAGCAATTTTGTGTTCTTCCCAATATTTCCTTTTGCTTGTAAGCTTGCTATCGAGAGATGGAGGATTGAAGTGGTGGAGTCCCAAGTGGGGGATTCAGTTTCTCCGGTTTGCAGACGTGCTGTCATAGGTTGTATCTTGTAATCTTTGATTTATATTAATAGAAATATCTTTTCCTGTCCAATGATGTGTATTTGAATGAATATTTTATCCATGGGATCATGTCAAATGCTTTTACATTATTGATTATATATGCTAGAATAGATCTAACACCATGATATATAGAATGCTTGTAATGTTTACTTGTTGTTGAGGAAGTAATATAGCAATTCAAGCTGAAGATTGGAAAGCTCAACGGGGATCTACTTCAACCATCCAGAATAAGGTACGAGGTCTGATCCTTTAGTGTTAGACATTTAATTTCTATTACATATTGGAAGAGATTGATTTCTGGAGTCAAGCTGTCTGTTGTGGTACCCCAAGCCATAGGAATTTCTCTCCGTAATAGGGCTCCTCTTGAGACTTGTTCTTATCTCTCTTCTACTCAGGTGGCTTCTTAGCTTTCTTCTTTCCTTTTGAATCCACCCTTGAATCTCCAACAACCAGAGGTTGGTCTTTGGAAGGTTTGATGGTGCCCATCATCACTAGTTTATCTTGTTCTTGTGTGAGGGATTCCATGAACTCTACAAGATTAGGCATCTTCCAGGCTTGAGCTGTTAACTTGGTGGCATGGAAATTAAAAACAAACACTGAATAGTTAGGTCCAAGCTTTGAGAGTATGGCCAAAACTAGTTGCTCCTCTTTCTTTTCAATTCCACACTGTTTTAGCTGCAAAACAAGGGCTTTAAACTTGGAAAAGTAGAGTTGCAAGGATTCGAAGCTGCTGGGACTCAAGGAGATCAATTCATTCTCGATTTGATGTCCTCTCATCTCATATGTCTTACCAAAAATCTCTACAAGCTTCTCCCATATTTCATTTGGTGATGTCAATCCATCAAGATGGAAGAGGAGGTCTCTGGATATGCTCAGACACATGAGACCATAAGCCTCATCCCTCCTATTGTGCCATTTAATTTTCTATATAGCTACATTGGGATTTTCTTTAGTTGCCATAGTCACCCTATAGAGACCTTTTTCTCTCAACAGTATCTCCATCTCTGCTTTCCATTCAAAGAAATTAAATGGAGTTAAGATGATCTTCTGAGATTGATCCATAGCTCAGAAATTGTCCCTTCAGTCAGCAGAATAGCTCCCAATCAAGATGTCAAACCTGCAATAGAAATATGGAAGGAGAGAAATCAATCTAAAAAGGCTCTGATACCATGTGTAAAATTGAGCCCAGGCAATAGATCAATTGCACTCACAAAATTACTAATCAAACATGCACATTTACACACAAAGGAGACTAAAATTGGAGCATAGCACTAATCTGTATTGAATAAGTGTACAATAGCCAACCATATGAATTCATAGGCTTTTGCAATAAATAATTACATGAGATATTCGAATGCATAAGGATGCCATTCAAAATAGTCAAAAGCAGGCTTACTAAATCTAGTCAAAACCCCCATAGGTGCATAAAGCAGTTTCCAAATCTGCCTAGGAGCTCACAAATTGGAAAAATCAAGTAGGAAAGATAATAGGTGATGGAAAGAAAACTCATAAATTCTTTTATTAGGAGAAAATAATGGAGGATGATGAGGGAAAAAAACAAGTCAACTACACCTAGTCTTACTTTCCCTTTTGCCATAAAAATCAGTAAAGCAGGCAATAAAGCAGAAAAAGCAAACATGCGTTAGGGATGATCTGGAATAAAGTAGATATGCTAAATATGGATCCCAGGAGGTTTCCCAAGTGCTCCATGACTCAGTTTTGGCAAGTTTGACTTCTAGGACATGTGGAGGACAACTTGCATAGAGTGGAATATTGGAAACTAGGAAAATAAGAAAAAAATGGATTAATTAATGTCTGAGGTAGCTAACTGTGGGTTGATTATTCTAACAATCGCGCGGAACACCAGCTAGATGAATTTTGTGCAACTTTAGAAGAAAACTTGATAAATGTCTGAAACAACAGCCAGAGCATAGCAAGTATGAATTCCTAACTGTTATACACTAAGTTGTAGACATGAAAGCAATCAACAAACTAGAATGAAAACAGGAAGCACATTTCACGTAAAGGAAAATACATATTGGAAAAAGCAAGGACACATGAATCTCTATCATGAGAAACAACTCTTCCTCTATAATTTTATTCATAACACATGAATCAGATCTTATTTACAACTGAGAGCCTCGGCCCTAGAAAGTTTCCCATTTTGACCAACTCCTATCTGCCTCTATTGGGAGTGTATTTATACTATTATAATGCTAAGACTATTAAACAAAAAACTATTGCAAGTCACAATCAGATGTCAACAGTCTGGAGAGTGGAACTATCACCACGTTTTACAAATATAAACATACAATTATGGAGACGTAGCACGTGATAACGCGGGATGACACCACAAAGTTTTATTCCTCTCCATTTCATGAAAGCGATCTCCATGTGGCATGCTGACGATCAGTTGTCCACTCGGGCCGCTTTGGATATGTCTTTTTGTCTCTTTGACCAGCCCGCTTCTTCCAAACTATGTTGCTCAAAGGCTAACAAGAAGACCCGAATCCACTGCCCGATCATTTTCTCGACCTATCCTTCATCTAGTAACACTGTTATAGGAGGCGGCTGGAAAAAGGGTGGTCATGCACTTGGTGATGATAAATGACTTAAGAGGCTTATCATCCTTGTACCATATTCTTCCTCCTACAAGGATGGTTTTCTTGCAGGCCATACAGCCGGGTTGGCGTTTGACCCTCTCCTCGCCCACAACAAAGCAGTCAAGTGGAGATCCCAGGGGTGGTGTTGAAGGCTCCAAACCTACATGGTCTCAGAACAAGAATTTTCTCCAACAGTTCTACCACCACTATGAAATGGGACTTTGGAGGTCGTGACTGCAACTGGGATTGTCAGAGGGATGTCACTGGGATGTCAAATCCCATGCACATCACATCCAGGGACTAGGTTGTGTAGAATCGGGTGAACCTCCCTTGGTGTTTAACATCTGTGCCTCGGTGGTTGGCTATTTTATGGTGTGGATAACTAGGACAATAAATAAACACAGATCTATGTTCGCCTACCAAGAGTATCTCTTGTCGAACTAACTTTTTGTACCACACAGCCATGGCTGTCTGTGAAAAAAATCAACACTTCTCGGAATTCAACCCTTTACCTCTTATTGTTTACACATTTCCACGCCTCAAAGATCTTCAGAAGACAGATTTATATAGGGCGATCCAAAATAGCCTAGAAAGGGCTATACCCTTAGAATATCAGTCGTTGTGATGGTGGCATGTGTGATTCCAGGGTGGGGATATTTCCATTCAATTATATTATCCGATATGGATACGATTCCAAGCAATTCCCGCATGGCCGCCAAGATGGTTTCAAGGACTATAGATTTGACTTTTCTTACCCTTTCACTTATTGATGATGGTGGTGTTAGGTTGTTTTAGTTCATCACCTCTCTCAACCTCATGTAAATGCCAAGTCTGTCACCTCAATGAATCATACTTCCATCTTTCTTTCTACTTCCTTCTAAGTGAACCACGTGCCAAACCTGTGAGCCGAGGAAATTAGCATAGCTAGACATGACTTTCACCTTAGGCCTATCCCAAATGGCGTCGAAGAAATTGGCCAATATACAAGGACGCAAATTACCCACATGAACGTCTCCTCTGCTGTCATCTTCACACTAGATGTGAAACCTATACCCTGGAAGTCTTCTCAGCCATCCGATTTGAGGGATCTTTCACGTCCACCATCCACGTCCAATTATTTCTGCCACCAACTTTTCTCCTTTGGATACCACGGGCAGTTTCAGATCATGACATGTTCTCAACCATTGATTGGGACCAACCCTTTCATGCAGCCATAGATCTGAGTGGGCCCCATTACTTTTCGCAATGAGAAATCTCGGTATTCCACCTCACTAATTTGCATTGCAAAATAAATTGTGGCCATAGATCTCTTTTCTTTCTTGCCACGACCGTTGATCTTCACAATTGGTACCACTCTTTCACAATTTGGGATCACAGCTTTACCCGCACAAGTATGGTTTGAAAAATTGACTGAGAACGTAGATCTGACTCGGATCCCATCTCTGCCGTCGAATGTTTTTGACCTTTAACCCATTTCGCAATCCGGAAAAGTGGTTTTGGTTGAGCATGTCCTCTTGTGAGAAATGTTTTGGAGCCATTGATCCACCATCTGATCAACCTTAACCTTTGATATTGAGCCCTGTTAATGATTTCAGCACACCTACCGCTTTCTTCTTTACCTTGCACCTTTGATAACCTGAAGGGAGCTCACACAAAGTTTTCAAAGGAATGGGATCCTCCTCGAACTCCTGTTAGGCTTACAAATAGATTGTTGAAAAATGGAGTGTTAATAACTGGCTCCATGAGGGATGCTATCCTCCCAGTGAGGTAGCAAAGAACCCTCATAGAACAAGTGCCAAAACCATTGGGCTGCCTTCAACCTTTCTTTGAAATCTCCATTCTGCTCCAAGCTACTGCTTCAGCGAATTTATGCCACTCTTGCAAACTATGTTCTGGACTGCAAACCTGTGCTTGCAATTGAAAATGAAAAAAAAATACAATAGAAATGAAGGAAATGCTTGATGATGGCCGAGCTTATTTGTTCCTACCTACCCTACCTAATTTAGTGCATGAGTCTGATTAAGTGAAATCAGACTTCCACTGAAGCCAATCAAGCAACTTGCCTAATAGTATTGTTATTTTTTCATGCTTGATGGACAGAAATGAAATAAATAAAGGGAGAGAGTAATGACAAACAAACTGATCTTCAAAGAAGAGAGGTAACCCATCACTACCCTTACCTAGCCCTTCCATGTACTCTGCTATGGGGTCATAGAAATCACAGAAATATCCAGCATATTTTGTCATCTGTTCATGGGAAATCTATCTGGAACTCCCTTCTTCTAGTGATTCGTCAAGCTGATACTTGGAATATTGTAGAAGGTGGTCCACACAATCTTTCTTCAATGAGGCATCCCCTTTTGCACTCGAAATTTCCACAACGAGAGCTTGATGTGGCTCAAGAGGGAGGTCCTCTGCTTCTCCAGCAGAACCAAGTAGGCATATTCCTCCTGTGTGAGGTGGTACTCCTGAAGGAAAAACAACTGAAAATGTATTCATTTGAGGGCCACTGCATCCTTCTATATGACTCGACACCTCATCAAAAACCCCTGATGTATCGATAGCTAGAGAGGGATTGCCTCATAGTTTCTTCTTACCATGTTCTTTCCTGTACAGGTTTCCGAATTGCACCATCTCCCCTTCTTTCTGCTTTTGCTTAGAGGCTTTAATCAAGTGTTGTATTAATTCAAAGGAGGTATAACACAAGGGTAGGCTATCACCTCTAGTGCCCTTATCGTCCTTTTCCTCTTTAACCTTTCGACTTCGCATTGCATCTTGATTTTCTTTATCATCGTATTTGGTTCAACATCTGGCTCTTCAGGTGTAGTTTGTGGGTGTTCTTCCTCATATTCATCATACACAGGTGCACCAAACTCCTTCTTAAAATCATCCTTTACAGACCCTGGGCGGTGCAGGTCACCATCTTCAGAGAAAAGGCCTGCGGGACCGCAAGCTCCTGTATAGGGCAGATAATCTTTTTGTATACTAGGAGAGAGCTTTAACGGGCTAGGAACTTTCCCATTCTGCTTGAAGGGCCCAACCAATTTTAATGTATCTTTCATTTCACAACCACTACCCTGATCTGACAATTTCTTGGACATCTTAAGGTTTTCCTCAACCTCCAAACAATCAGTAAACATATGCTGCAGAGTGGTTGATTTTCTTTCCAAAAGAAGCAAGGATAGCTCAGGAGGAAAGTGGTTGCATAACAGATTTTGGCAGCGTTCTTGATAGGTTGGACTTCCTTAGGCATGTTATAATAAAAGCTTGTGAATATTCTATTAAAAAATGATATGGATTCACCCTCATGTCTCCTCAGGGAATAAAATTCTGAAAGGATTTGTTCTAGAGGCCCTCTCCTACCCCAAAACTTTAATAGGGCACAAGAAAATTCTTCCCAAGTGTTGATGGATTTAGGCTGCAAGTGCTTGAACCATTCTTTAGAATCTCCTTGCAAGGACTGGGTGAAATCCCTCATGCATACATCCTCATGTTCTATCTTAAAAATATCAAAGAAATATTCAAAGGCTTGTAAATGTTTCTCAGCAGTGAGGTCTTCGAATTCTCCGTCAAACTTGGGGAGGTACTTGTAATGTTTTGTGGGAAAATCATGGAGGATGGGAGGAAATTGTAGTGGTTTTTACTGGCTTGGAGAAATGGGAGAGGCAAGGTTAGGCACAATATCCAATCTATCTTCCAAGGTTTCATGAATTTCACAGGGGTGTCCTTTGATGTCATGAGCCCCTGGATAAAAATCTAGGCCATGACCAAATGTACAAGACGACGCAACGCTTTCGGTTCGTAAAAAAGGATAAATAGTAATATATTCATAGCTTTGTTCAGAATGAGTTGAACCATAGAAGGCAGTTTTGATAAATCTAGGGAAAGATAAGAACAAACTTACAAGATAGAATAAGGCATCCTAGAAGAAACATAGACTCGATTATCTTGACCTTCTGCCATGCATTTTTCAAGCTCTATAAGGGGTCCATTTTCTAGACAGACTCTGCCAGCTTTCCTCGGCCATTTAATTCCTGGGTCACACCACCAGCAAAGTCACTAAAGTCTAAATCCTTCAATAGTGGATTCGTCAGGTGAAAGTGCTCAACCTTCTTGATGTCTAGTCATTGTTCACCAACAACAACCAGATCTAAAACCATGTCATTTTTCCCAGGGAGGATCTTCAATTTCATCCCCGGCAACAGCGCTTGTTTGTTGGCACCGGGATTTGAGGCCCCAAGTTCTAGGGGAAGGGCCCACTCTCGAGAAATAGCAGAACCACTTTAGACTACAGCTCTAGCCCTGTGCAATCAGAGAGGGATCTCTTGTTTGTCTTCGAAGTCTACTCCGCGAAGCTATTCAATCAAGGATGGTCAGGAGACTAGAATCCTAAATGGGACAAGGTGTATTAATGTGAAATGCAGGTGGGATTATCGAGGCAAGGGACCATTGGCAATGGATTCGAAAACCTGAGTAGAGAAAATTTGCATGAGGGAAATAAAGGCGTGGGGTTTCAAACAGAGGCAAGGTAGTCGTCGATCTTGCAATCAAGAGCTATTTCGCGAGTGGTTAGAGGACGAGAAAGAACAGCCCATTGTGTGGAGCACTATCTAGATGAATTATGTGCAAATTTAGAAGAAAACTTGATAAATGTCTGAAACAACAGCCTGAGCATAGCAAGTATGAATTCCTAACTGTCATACACTAAGTTGCAGACATGAAAGCAATAAACAAACTGGAATGAAAATAGGAAGCACATTTCACATAAAGGAAAATACATATTAGAAGAAGCAACGACACATGAATCTCTGTCATGAGAAACAACTCTTCCTCTACAATTTTATTCATAACATAGGCATAAGATCTTATTTACAATGGAGAGCCTCAGCCCTAGAAAGTTTCCCAATCTTACCAACTCCTATGTCCCTCTATCGAGAGTGTATTTATACTATTCTAGTGCTGAGACTATTAAATAGAAAACTGTTGCAAGTCACAATCAGATGTCAACAGTCTCAAGAGTGGAACTATCACCACATTTTACAAATATAAACAAACAATTATGGAAATGCAGCGCGTGATAACGTGGGCTGACATCATAGAATTTTCTTCCTCTCCATTTCATGAAAGTGATATCTATGCTGCATGTTGATGATCAGTTGTCCACTCGGACCGTTTCAGATATATCTTTTTGTCTCTTTGACCAGCCCACTTCTTCCAGACTATGTCACTCAAAGGCTGACAAGAAGACCCAAATCCATTGCTTGATAATTTTCTCGACCCATCCTTCATCTAGTAACACTGTTATAGGAGGAGGCCGAAAAAGGGTGGTCATGCACTTGGTGATGATAAACAACTTAAGAGGATTATCATCATTGTACCGCATTCTTCCTCCTACGAGGAGGGTTTTCTTACAGGCCATGCAGCCAGGTGTGCGTTTGACCCTCTCCTTGCCCACGACAAAGTAGCTAAGTGGAGATTCCAGGGGTGGTGTTGAAGGCTCTGGACCTACATGGTCCCAGAACAAGAATTTGCTCCAATAGTTCTTCCACCACTATGAAATGGGACTTTAGAGGTCATGACTGCAACTGGGAGTGTCGAAGGGATGTCACTGGGATGTCAAACCCCATGCAAAGCACATTCAGGGACTGGGTTGTGTAGAAGGGGGTGAACCTCCCTTGATGTTTAACATCTATGCCCCGGTGGTTGGCGATTTTTTGGTGTAGATAACCAGGACGATAAATAAACACAGATCTATGTTCACCTACTAAGAGTACCCCTTGTCGATCTAACTTCTTGAACCACACATCCATTGTTTTCTGTGAAGGAAATCAACACTTCTTGAAATTCAGCCCTTTACCTCTTATCATTTACACATTTCCATGCCTCAAATATCTTCAGAAGATAGAGTTATATAGGGCGATCCAAAACGGCCTAGAAATGGATATACCCTTAGAATATCAGTCATTGTGATGGCGGCATGTGTGATGCCAGGGTGGGGATATTTCCTTTTGATGTTCAATTATATTATCTGATTTGGATACGATTCCAAGTAATTCCCGCGTGGCTGCCAAGCTGGTTTCAAGGGCTGCGGATTTGAATTTTCTCACCCTTTCACTTACTGATGATGGTGGCATTGGGATGTTTTAGTTCATCGCCTCTCCCGGTCTCATGTAAATGCTAATTCTGTCGCCTCAATGGATCAGACTTCCATCTTTCTTACTGCTTCCTTCTAAGTGAACTAGGTGCCAAACCTGTGAGCCTGGGAAATTAGCGTCACTGGACATGACTTTCTCCTTAGGCCTATCCCGAATGGAATTGGAGAAATTGGCCAATCTACAAGAATGTAGATTACATGCGTGAACATCTCCTCCACTATCATCTTCGCACTGGATGTGAAACCTGTACCCTGGAAGTCTTCTCAGCCATTCGATTTGAGGGATATTTCACGTCCACCGTCCACGTCCCATTATTTCTGCCACCAACTTTTCTCCTTTGGATACCACTGGCAGTTTCAGATCGTGACGTGTTCTCAACCGTCGATCACGACCAACACTTTCATGCAGCCTTAGATCTGAGTGGGCCCCATTACTTTTCACAATGATAAATATCAGTATTCCACCTTGCTAATTTGCATTGCGAAATAAATCGTGTCTGTAGATCTCTTTTCTTTCTTGCCATGACCGTTGATCTTCCAAACTGGTACCACTCTTTCATGACTTGGGATCATAGCTTTACCCGCACAAGTATGGTTTGCTAAATTGACTGAGACCGTAGATCTGACTCGGATCCCATCTCTGTCATTGAATGTTTTTGACCTTTAACCCATTTCACAATCGAAAAATTGGTTTTGTTCAAGCATGTTCGCTTGCATGAAACATTTTGGAGCCATTGATCCACCATCGGATCAACCTCAACCTTTGATCTTGAGTCCTGTTAATGCTTTCAGCGCACCTGTTGCTTTCTTCTTTACCTTGCACCTTTGATAACCTGAAGGGAGCTCACACAAAGTTTTCAAAGGAATGGGATCCTCCTCGAACTCCTGTCAGGCTTACAAATATATTGTTGAAAAATGGAGTGTTAACACATGGAACCATAAGTTCACTTGCAGGCCTCTCCAGCCTATACCTTGGCTCCACTTTACATCCAGAATATCCTTCAATGAAATTCCTGCAATGTCCTGCAAATCCCACAAAATATCTTACATCTTTTAGCTTTCTTGAAGTAGGCTAGCTCATCATGGTCTCAATCTTTTAAGGGTCTCCAGATATTCCTCTATCTGAGATAAGGTGACCCAAATAATGAATTGTATCTTCATAGAAGTCACATTTTCTCAAACCTGAATACAACCTATGCTTCCTGAGCAATTCCAAGGTTAGACTCAAATGTTTCACATGTTCTTCCTCATTCTCAAAATAAATAAGAATGCTATAAAGGAAAATAAGAACAATCCTATCCATATACTTACTGAAACCATTATTCATGAGGCATATGAATGTAGCTAGTGTACTTGTGAAACCAAATGGTACCACTACAATTCCTAATAACCATACCTTGCTCTAGAGGTTGTCTTGTGAACATTTCCATCCTTGACTCTTCCCTGATGGTCACCAGATCCCAAGTCAATATCGAAAAACACCTTTTTCTCCTCTCACTTGGTCAAAGAGTTCATTGATCCTAGGAAAAGGATACTTGTTCTTCACAATGACTACCCTGTTCAGCTGCCTGAACCAATACACACTCAAAGTGTATCACCATTCTCTTTCTCAAACCAAACTGGTGCTCCCCACTGGAACACACTTGGCCTAACATACTTCCTTTCCCACAACTCTTGCGGCTGCATCATCAACTCTAGCAAGTATGTTGTACTCACCCTACAGGGTGTCTTGGACACTGGTACTTTACCTGGCACAAGTTCAATCATGGGATCAACACCCTTGTGTGGAGGAATCCCTGGAACTTCATCAGGAAAACATTCCTGAATTCCTGTAACTTGTGAAATCCCTCCAACCTAGGAGTATCATTCCATGCTTCCTCCAAAACATGAGCTCCACATACTTTGCAACCTTTCCCACATAACTTATTTGGATGCATTGTTGCACTCTGCCTACTAGAGATCAATTTTAGAATGCCTTTCACAACCCTTAGGTTTCCTTCTTCATCCAAGCACGCAAAAGGTCTTGTTGTAACAATCAATCCTTTTTTTTCTCTATGTGCTTCTAACCAATCCATTCTCATTAGAATGTCATAAGAACCAGAAGGGAGAACATTCAGATCTTCATAACTGACCTGACCATTCATAACCAATGAACATTCCCTTACCACCTCACTGACCTTTTCCTTGGTTCTAGTGGCTAGTTGAACTAACCATGACCTTCTATGCTTTGACTTCTTCAAAGTGCACATCTCAAGAAATCCAGGGGTGATATAGCTGGGAATCAGTCCAAGATCAACCAAAACAGAAATAGTATAATCAACAATACTATTATCAATATGCAAGTGTCATCCCCTGTCTATCTCCATGAGACCATGTCATATCATCTTTGAATTCAGAATAACTTCTGGCTTTAGTCCATGCCAAGGATACATGGATACCCTTCCACTTCTTTATTTACCTATGGCGCAACCTTACAAGGTCCAACATGACTTGCACCTATAGATATACACAATCCATCAATGTTAAAGCATTGAATTTATTATCTCCCATTGACCCTCTTAACAACACATTCTTCTTCTGGTCTGAACCCTCCCAAGATTTCATGAGGCATTCAGCTATTCCTTCATCTATACCATCCTTTCTAAGATGAGGTTATGTTCTTCTGATGACAATTAACATATTCCCCAATCAATGGTCCAACTATGCCTTTTCTCAAGGCATCCATCCTATGCTTCATGACCTACATAGATACACAATCTAAGTGTGCTTCAATACCATCTTCATATGGTGTCCCTTCATTCATAACAAACTGATGTTTTTCTTTCATAATTTCTTCTTCCAAGGTGACTCCCTTGGTTCTGATTTATAGAAATATCCTTGCACATTTATTTTTCTTCCTTCAACTTCTTATCATCTTCAATCAACTATCTTAGGGTGGCGATGGGGGTCAAGGGGGCTTCTCCCCTTGCGGGTCGAGGGTAGCACCCTCATTTTTTTTCATCTGATCAGATCCCTTCCCAACTAGCCATCCGATGTATCGGGTCACTAGTTGACAACTCTTTCGACACCTCGGCGGAATGATCTTCATTTGTCTTCCGATGCACATTGGATCAATCTTCATCTATCATCTGATGCATTGGATGACCGATATTCTATTATTTTCTGATGCCTCAGGTCGATCTTCCTCTATCTTTCGATTCACATCGGCTCGATCTTCCTCTATATTCTGACACATCGGCTCGATCTTCCTCTATCGTCTGACGCATCGGTTGACCGATCTTCTATTTTTTTCTAAGATTTCCTCTACTTAGAAAAATTTGCAAACTTTTATTCTCTTCTTCTTCTTTCCACCGCCACGTCGGCTCCCTTTCGGCGAGCCTTGCTGACACCTCAACTCTGCTTCAACGAACATCTTCTGATAATTTTAACACTTCGAAAAAATTTCAAAATTTTTCTCTCCGATTTCCTTGTTGGCTATGTCTCGGCTCACCCTAGCCGAGACCATCAGCTCCACCCAGCTGATACCTACGGCTACTCCCAGCCAATAACTTCAGTTCCCTTCATATTTTCTCCTTCGACGCCATCGGCAACCCTTCAGCTAACTGAGCCGACATATCAGCTGGCTTCAGCTGATGTCTTTCGACGATTTTGACACTTAGAATTTTTTTTTTGAAATTTCCTCCTCGCTGAGGTTCTTTATCGGATGGACCCAGCTCTATTCATCCGATGTATTGGATGGGTTTTAGCCTAAGTCATTCAACGTATCATATGGAGTCTAGCCTAATTCATCCAACATTTTCCATACTTAGAATATTTTTTGAAATTTTTCTATCTTTCTCATTTTTCCTCAGCTAGGCAGAGGGTAACCTTGCCTTTGTCACTACTTCTTCATGGCTCATTGAGGCCCATGCTGCAATGTGTGCTCTGATACCACACTATCATGTCCCTGTCCCTCATACCGACGATGGAGAGGACGCAACCAACGCATCGTTGCTATCAATCAGGCGAAATAGCCCCATGGACATTAAAACATAATAATTAAAATGCATTGATCATAAATACATACATAGATGCTTAAACCATGCAATCTACAAAGGAATCATACACTTCATTCAACACATACATGTTGTTCATACTCATTAAAACAAGCAATGTTCATCATGTTCAAACATTTAACATGTTCATGATAATCTACGATGGAAATTCATTTTACAAAGTTAAATACAATAGAATACTTATTTGGAAAATAAGTTGGCCCGCAACTAGCTACAATGCTGCAACATTCCACCCAACCATAGGCCAGTGTGCTCATCAATCTCTCAGCATCACTGCCACCCCCACGTTGTGCATGATTCCAAAAGGCACTAAGGAGATAACAGGCTCACACATAGCCCAAAACCAAATCATCCATAGTCAAGCCAACACACTGTTGGGTTTCACAGATCGCCCAACCAAGCCAATAATAAATTGGGTTTTACAGGCTGCTAAGGAAACTAGCCAATAATACATGGGTTCCTTGGAGCTTTCCATCCAAGCCATGCTTGCATCAAACACATATTCAACCCATTTAATCAAACACAACCATACACAACCGTTGGGTATGAACAGAACGTTTCAGAGAACCAAAAAAAAAAAGGAAACAAGGTTAAAACAACCTCCTGACAGTAATTTCGATTTCCAGGGACGTTTTGGCCCTAACGTGGCCAAAAGGGACTCAACAACACCTAAGAAAACATGGGTCTCCTCTTCCACTCACCGAGCCTTACCACAAAAAAAATTCCATCTTGGAAACAACGGGCAAATGCATCCAAATCATGGGGGAGGGAACCCACCCATCGATATTTACAAAAATGAATTCCCAGTTTGGGGAAATTGAAAGAAACGGCTGCCCATGTGAGGGAAAATGCACAACAAACCAAAAAACTTTTTTTCAACCGTGAACAAACTTGTAAAAATTGGGGAAAAACACCTTGTGAGTAAAATCCAGTCTCATGAACATTTCTCGGCATTGTAAAGGCTGATACAACCCCCATCCATGCCCAAATCGTGGGTCTCATTTGCCCATCTCTTGCACAACTCCACAAACGAAAATATCGGTATGCAAAAATAGAGAACCAACAGAAAAACATGGAGGTACTTACTCAACAAGCTCCTACTGCGTGACGAGGACAAAAATCCCCATCCATCATTGTTGCACATTCACTCAGCAAAACCCCAAACCAATTTTTGGGCATGCCGAAATGGAGAAATTACATCCAAACGTGAGGGAGAGAGCTTCGTCCTCCTCCTGCTGCTTGAGAGAGCTTCCATGTGAATGGAATGGGTGAGGAAATGAAAGGCATGGGTGCATAATGGATTGGGCATGCCTTCCCAAGCATTTACTTTCCCCACAAGTCAAAAACACCCTTTCCAAAAATGGGTGACCTCCCAAATTCGAATTTGACCTCCATACCTTCCCCATCCCAAGGAAATAACTTTCTCCACCAACCTAGAGGTAACTAGACACAAAAGACAAAAAGGGGTAGTTGACCACTTTATGGGTTTTACCTTAGACATTTGGATTTTCCCCAATGGCTCAAGGTTGAATAATTCCCCTCCCTATTCCTTGTGAAATCATGCCCCTGTCTCTTTAACCTTGCGACGCATAGCTAGTTGTGGTATTTTATTAATTTGCATTTTACATGATGTCTTGAAACACATTATGCCTAGCTAGCACATAAACCATCGGCATCGATTTTAATCGTCAAAAACATCAAACATTAAACCCATGGTGGGGCCTTACCCTTGAGCTCCACACCATGATTTAATACAATATTCACATCATATGCAATTAAATACCACGGGGTCAAAACCGGGGTGTTACAATATCCTTTCTATGTATAGGAGACAAAGGTGTACAATAACAACTAATAAACCCACTAATAGACCCAAGCTGACATAAATAATATGTAATGCAACAAAATATAAGGATTCATGTGCCACATTATATGGGGTAATGTGCCATAATTAAGGGCTTAACATGACCCTCCCCTTCAAAAAGTGTTGTCCTCAACGCTGAAGTAGTTCTATATGCTGATGTATAAAGGACTCATCTTCCCATGTTGAATCTTCCCTGGGTAAGTTCTTCCATTTAAGAGATACTCTGGAATTGATCGATTTCGAAGATGTCTTGTTCTTATTTCAGTGATTTCTCAAGGCTCCAATATGATTTTTCCTTTCTCATAAATCTCTGGTAATATCATTTGAACTAGTAGCTTGTCACTGATTACCTTCTTTAAACAAGAAACATGCAAAACTGGATGGACTTGTGAAGATGCAGGTAGTTCCAATTTCTAGGCCATACTACCAATGTTTTGTAACACCTTGTAGGGACCGTAGTATTTAGGTGATAATTTATTATCCCTCTTGGTGTTCTTCAAAGACATCCATTTGTATCATTATAGTCTTAAAAGCACCCAATCCCCCTCATTAAAGCTTCGTTCACTATGGTGTTGATGTGCTTATTATTTCATTCGATTTTTTGCTGGATTCAGGTTGTCCTTTAAGAATTGAAGAACTTGTTGTTGATGCTTCATGTGGTATTCCACTGCTTGAACATCAGAGGAGTCTCTTAGTGAAAATGTGATGGATGGTGGATGATAGCCATAAAGTGCCATAAATGGGGTAATTTTTTATGATGTATGGAAGGAATTATTATACCACCATTCTGCCAAGGGTAACCACTTGACCCATTGTGTTTTTTTATCAGCTACAAAACATCAAAGATACCATTCCAGTCATTTGTTTACTAGCTCTATTTGTCTATCAAATTGAGGGTGATAATATGATCTATGAGCTAGTTGAGTACCCAAACAAGAAAATAATTCAGTCCAAATATTTCTAGTGAAAATGGGGTCCCTGTCACTCACTATAATACTAGGAGTACCATGTAGTTTTTGTATTGTCTCCATAAAAGAATTGCTGACCGTTATTTCTTTAAAGAGGTGAGAAAGTGCACATAAGTGTGCATATTTAGAAATTCTATCAACAATCACCATTATGGCACTCTTTCCTTCAAACTTTGGTAAACCTATGATAAAATCCATTGATACCTCTGTCCACCTTTGGCTTTGAATGGAAATTGGTTGTAGGATACCAAGGGTCTTAATTGTTTCCAATTTATTTTGATGGAAAACCAAACACTCTGTCACAAATTTTTGAAAATAATTTTGAACTTACCATCCCCCAAAAAATCTGTATTTACCCTGTGGTAGGTTTTTAAGAAACTAGAGTTCCCTCCTATCAGTGAGGAGTGGAATTCAAAAAATATAATTTTCTTGAGCTGGGAATGCTTACCAAGATATAAGCGGTCCTTGTACCATAGCAAGTCATATTTCCACCTAAATGTATTAGAGGCACTGGGATCTTGTTGCAGCTTTTGAATAAATGTCCATATTTTTTTGTCATTTTTTCATTCATCCATTGCTTCGACTATCCAATTTTGTTGGATGATTGAAATAGCATAGAGTAATGCTTCAACATCCTCATCTTTCCTGGAGAGTGCATCTATGATAACATTCTGCTTCCCTTTTTTGTATATGATTTCAAAGTCATATCCCAACATCTTTTTCACCCATTTTTGTTTCTCTTATAAAGATAGCCTTTTTTCCAAGAAGTATTTAACGCTATCATGATTAGTTTTAACCTTGAAATGTCTCCCTATAAGGTAGAGGCTCCATTGCTTCAAGGCATGTAGTATTGCCAACATTTCCTTCTCATAAATGGGCTTTTGTAACTTCTTTAACTTGATTGGATGACTTGTGAAGGAAATATGGTGTCCTGATTACATTAATACAACTCCAATTCCATTTCCCGAAGCATCACATTCCACAATAAAGGTTTTAGTGAAGTCTAGTGTTTCCAAAACATGAAATTTAAACATGGCCTATTTGAGATGTTAAAAATCTTGAGTTGCCTCTAGAGTCCAAGAAAATGCATCTTTCTTCAGTAACGTTGTTATAGGAGCTTCTATTCTTGCATAGTTTCAAACAAACTTGCAGTAGTACCCTGTCAGACCTAAGAATCCTCGAAGATTCAACCATTCCATCATGGATTTAATTTTCTTAGGGTCTACCTTGACACCTTCATGAGATACAATATGACCCAAAGACTCTACCTCATTTGTGCCAAAGAAACATTTTGAGGGTTTTACATACAATTATTTTTCTTTTTGTAGTTGCAGTACCTTGTCAACCTGTTGAACATGTTCTTTCCAAGACTTGCTATAGATTAGTATATCATCAAAGAATACCAACACAAATTTTCTAAGGAAAGGATTTAAAATATAATTCATCAAACCTTGAAATGTGGAAGGTGCATTTGTTAGACCAAATGGCGTGACCAATAATTCATAGTGACCTTCATGATATTTGAATGTTGTTTTAGGGATGTCTTCATCCTTCATTCAAATCTGATGATACCCGAAATGAAGACCCAACTTTGTGAAGATAACTGCTCCATGTAATTCGTCTAACAATTCATCAATAACGAGAATGGGAAAATAATCTTTAATGGTGATCTTGTTGAGCTCTCTATAATCGGGACACATATGCCATGATCCATCTGGCTTGGGTACCATTACCACTAGTCCAGAGTATGAACTTTGGTTAGGCCTAATTATTCCAATCTCTAACATTTCAGCAACCATACGCTCAATTTCACTCTTTTGTCTATAGGGATATTAGTAAGGTTTGATGTTAGGAGGAACACTACCTGGAATTAAGTGGATAGGCTGATCAAAGTCACAAATAGGTGGAAGACCTTTGGGAATATCTTCAAATACCTTGGAATGCTTATTAATGACCCTTTGGAGATATGGGGAGATAGTGAACTTTGAGGTTTGAATATCTAATGAGCAAAATTGTGCAACTACACCTTGATGTCCTTTTTTTAACAACTTTGTCATACCATTAGAGATTATCACCTTGCTTTGTTTTCTTGTGATACCATTTAACTCATATTATTTCCTTCCCATGAAAATTTTTTGAAAAATAAAATCCATTGTTCCCAATGATTGTAACCATTGGACACCTAAGACAACATCAACACCACCCATTGGGATAGAAATCATTACAATATTCAATACATATTCCCCCATAGCCAGATTGATATTATGTAATTTCCCTGAGCAATTTATAGTTCCTCCATATGCAATCATTACTTGAAACTCTGGTGCTGGATATACAAACCAATTAAGAACTTTGGCTAATTTACAGTGAATGAAATTATGAGTACTAACAGAATCAATCAACACTGTTACCTTCTTATTTTTTATGTATCCTTCTATCTTGAGAGTTTGAGGAGTGCTAATTCTATCCAATGCATGACCAAATACAGTGAGAGTAATTTCTTCTGAATTATCCTCTTCTATTTCTTCGGAAGTCGCCTCTTCTTGAGATGCTTACTCTTCTTTAGTTCTTCCTCTCCACATTCTAAGTAGAATAATTTCTTCTTCTTGCACTTATGTCCCTTACTATACTTGATTTCACAATTAAATCATAATCCTTTTGATCTGCTTTCATCTAGTTGTTGGGGTGTCAACCTTTGTGGTGGTTTAGAAGAAGGAACATTAGTTTATATGTGTGTGTGTGTGTGTGTGTGTGTGTGTGTGTGTGTGTGTGTGTGTGTGTGTCGGAGAAGGAATTTCTAATAGTCATTACCATATTTTTACTTTCAACCGTCCTTTCCATCATGAAATACTTCTCTATGGATGATGGTTCAAAGAGGCGCACCTCATGTTGAATTTTATCTTTCAAGGTTCCAATAAAGAGATCTAACAAATTATCTTCTAAAATATTCTTCACTCGGAGACTTAGCTACTGAAATTACTTTATGTGTTCTGTAACTGAACATTTTTGCTTGAGATTTACCAATTGACCGAAGAAGGTGTTTCTATTTATATCCCCATAATGTGCAATCAATTATTATGTGAATATATACCAAGAGATAATAGATTCCTTTTTATGGTCACAAAGCCATTGGTACCATACAAATTGATCAGGTTCTAAATACATCGATGCAATAGTTACCTTTTGCATAGTGGGCACTTGGTGTAGATGAAAGAATTGCTCCATTTGAAAAAAACATGTGATTGGATCCTTTCCATCAAACTTTCTCATGTCAAATTTTGGGATAAATTAGTTTCTTGGACCTTAATTGAACCCATGATGTTGTAGTGAATCATCAACTTTTGAGGACTCCAACTTCCTACTCTCCAATTGTTTTTCAATTTTCTCTAGACGTGACTAGAATAAGTCATCTTTTTTCTCCTTATTCTCTTCTTGAGTAGATAAATGAGGAATAAAGTTATGTTTTATATCCTTCATCAATTCCTTCAATTCTTGAAGATCTTATTTTCTATCCATCACCTTGAGATCCTCTTTACTAGGCATCCCATTGAGATCCTCTTTACTAGCCATCTTCTTTTCCAATTTAACTAAGTCATACATTTTCACGTTTCCTTTAATCATATCTTCCAACTTGGATAGTCTAAAAGATATGTCTTCCATTTCATGCAATTCTAGTTGGTTTTTAGTATCGATCTCTGAATCCTAAATGTGAAGCCCCTAGAATTGCATGGAAATTAAGAGAATACAAGTTTTACAATAGATATATGATGAAATATAGAAGGAGCATTGACCAACTGAAAAAAACAATAAATCAGATGTTATAGGAAGTAAGTCGTGAATGTTATCAAGGATAAACTTAAAATTATAACTTTAAAGGAAGGACAACATAGAAGAGATGTGGATACAACAAAGTGCGTAGATAGATTTTTCCATTCACCAAAATCATTCATTTATAGCACAGACTCTACTGATCCTTATTTCAAGTATTGAAATACATATTGCATTCATTCCTAGAATATAGTATACTGTCAATTTCTAAATACGTTTGACTATCCTAAAGAAAAACTACAAAACTTCTTAAAAGTAAGACTTCAGAATATATAAAAACAGAGCTTTTATAGAACACAATTTATTTTATGTAGATATCAAAATCTTCAAATTCTAAGGCTCCAGTGGATCCTAACAAAGTTATCTCTAGTGGAAAGTTGCTTTGATTGTTGTGGAAACTCTCCTTAATGGTTACTCGTGGTTGACGATTATACACAATCAACAAAGGTCTCCATGTTGCTGATAACTTTGTTTTTAATTCCTTTGTACTCCTTTTTAATGTCCATGATTTTAATAGTAGAAGGTATAATTTCTAGGAGACTAATGCTTATTCAAAACCATTTGGTTGCTTGGATGGACATTTCTTCCAACTCTCTCATAAAAACTTCCAATTGATGGATTGTGTCCAGAAATATTTTGTTGGAGACCTTGTTTTGAATATACAAGCAACTACAAAGGTATGATTGATCATCATGGTGTTATTGGACCATGAAAGCATTAAACCATTGCTTAAATTGGAAATCATTTATGGAATGGAATAAACATTGAATCTATGACTTTAAGGATGATCAAGTATACAAGGGGACACATCAGTAGGGAAGTTACCACCTTTATGACCTAGGTTGTCTTCCACCGTTCCACCATTATATGGGATCATTTTGATTCATTTTACACAAGAAATCGATCTTCCTTGGAATTTCCTTATTCACCAACCAATAAGAAATTTGATTGGCTAAACTTTTAAAGCATTCAATCTGTAGAGCTCAAATATTTTGTGCTAATGCTAATAAATGCCATATAGGTAGGAATTTCCCGGGATGGGACATGGTTCTTGTATTTAATATTATATATGATGGCTTTTGAATCCCTCTAAAATTTTTTTTTATCTCAAATTTATGGACCGCGAGATTCCATAAATCAATTCTTCCATTTCCACTTGATTATGTGTTGTGATGAGTAGGAATTGATGTAGAATTGCATGACATACCCCATTGGTTCTTGAAAACACCTTCCTGAGCCACACCTAGATTGACTTTAAAAATCCATCAATATTAACTTTTATCCATCCTTTAAGAGAAGGAATTCAAATATGCTTTCCCCTTTTTAAGTGACTTAAGTCTTATCCTTCAACAATTACTAGTTTTGTTTTAATGTGACTTAAAGTGACTTTAAAGCGTAGAATACTCTAAAAGGTGTAGGAAAAGTGGACACCCTACAAGACATTATCCTATATTGAAAAGATACTCTTTGGTTCCTAATATAGATTATTATGAATTTTGCAATATCTATACATATAACTTGGATAAATGCAGGCTCCCAATTCTTTAGGGTATATGATAATTCTTAACTTCAAGGAAGAGGAGGTCATAGAATAGTGGGTGGATATAGAGAGGTAGGAATAGTAGAAGGAATGAACCTATAATATGTTATAAATACGATGAAGTAGGAAAACTTGCTTGATATTTTCCATTATACAAATGACCAGGGTGTACTCATTACAGGGTTAATACACACGATATTGAGGATTACCAAGAATTGATTGTAAAGTATGATGGCAGGGAAAGATAGAGGGAATGAAACCTAATAAGTTATGATTATAGATACATCGATGAGGGAACGCATTCAACTATTATTTTTTTCTTGAGAGCAGAATTTGTAACTAGTGATAATGTTAATAAACTTGAACTTCACAAGATCCAGAAGGCAGGAATTCGAGTACCTAAATTTGATCCTAAAAAATATTATTTTTCTAAGAGGGATTTTAGATATTACATAGTATAATTGCACCCCATCCACTAGCACTTGTACGAAGACAAATATAATAGGGTACTATACTAGCACAAATGCACCATAGTTGTGGAAAGAGATCAAAAGAAAAACTCTTTGGTAATTCTAAGAAGGTCATTAATATTTAGTTTACATTATTCTTTGACATTTTAGATCATGAACATTAAATCATAAAGTTACACAACACTCTTCGATGCTATCTGAAGGTAAAGAATAATATTTATTTTCTTATAATCTTCTTGGGGAAAAGACTCATCATTGAGGATATGAAAGAGAAGGATTAGGAAATAATTTCACTTGGATGCGTAAGTGCATGGTTATGTATTAAGAATGTGGTATTAGATATTGGTTTTGATGTCAATATATTCCCTAAAAATTCATGGGAGTAATGGGAATACCCAAATCAGTTGATTCTCATATTAAGTTATGTAGGGAAACCAACACAAAATTTTCCCCATTGAAGAGTTAGAAAATGTGGAAGTAGACCTAGCTATTGTCAAAACTCTTGTTGATTTTGAGATATCCATACCCCATGCTGTTAAGAGTTGATTGGTATTTTGATCATTATTTTTTCATTTATCTGAAGAAGGAGATTATGGATTTTTAGGTTAATGGTACCTGCTGATGTATATGTAACTTCAGAATGTATTCACTTGTATATTTCATGTATTATACCCCGATGTTTATTTCAGGAAGTATATGTAATGTAATTGAGTCATTTCATGCTCCGATGTTCCTATCGGGATATTCTATAATGTAAACAAGTCATGTAAAGTCATTGTGGGTAACCCTCCTATTGATCAAGGGTTAAAGTCCCCGCAGTTCCGGGGCACTAGGGTTATTAGAATCTCCTAGAGAAGTTGACCCTGGTAGGTTTTAGTTAAGTTGGGAATTAGTATAAATAGAGAGCTAGCCTCTTTATTTAGTACACACTCACTCACACTCAGTTGTAGCACATAGCTGGGGAAGAAGAAGACACTGGGGCCAGGAAGAAAGAGTTTACTGTTGTCGGGAGATCATATTATTGTTTTGGGGTTTTACTTTTGGTGTTGATTCTATCTCTAAGGAAGTTGCGGGGTTTTCTCGACTTATGGTTTCCCCGAGGAAAAACACTGAGTTCATTGTCTCTTGTGTTTGATTGATGTGCTTGTTATTCTCTCAATTAAAAATCCTAATATAATGCTAGCTTGAATGATTAAATTCTAACATGGTATTAGAGCTAACCTAAGAAGAAGACACTGTGCAGCTGTGGGAACTAGGGCTTCCTACTTTGTGGATCTCTCTCTACATATTTTCAGCAAAAGAAGGTTGGAATAACTCTCCTCCCTAAGGCGCATCTTTCTGTCGAAGCAGAATCCAATTCTAAGGTTTTTCAGTTTTGGACCTGACACTACTGCCATAAATTAGGGCTTTCCACAAAAGTGGAATTTTTTAGTGAGCCTAGGCCTGGATTGATCTCCTCCCCAAAATCGAAGTTTAGAGATCAAGATCAAAGCATTTGGTTGGACAGAACTCCGGAAAAGAAAAACCCTAATCTTCTCCTGAACCAGCACTGCAGAATTCCAGCTCCAAATCCAGATATGACATCTTGACCTGGTAAGATCTAAATATTTTGTATTTCCATTTGAGGTTATTAGTTAATATGTCTCATCATACCAAGCCTAATGAAAATATTGAGGGAGATGATAACTTTCGAGCCTGGAAGTATAGGCTCTCCCTGTTCCTGGAAGAAAATGAGTTGGACTCCTATATTATTAATGAGGCAGTTCCAGTTCCAGAGGGAGATGAGGCTAAGGCCTTACACAAGAAGAATTTGGTTATGGCAAAGAGGATTATTGCTAATTCAATCAAGGATCACCTCATACCACAGGTGTCCTCCCTAAAGACACCTAAAGCTATGTTTGATGCGCTAACCAAATTGTTTGAAGGAAAGAACATAAATCGAAAGATGACTCTAAGAAACCAACTGAAGAATGTAAAGATCTAGAATGTTGAGACCATATAGTCCTACTTTACAAGGGCCTCTCAGATCAAGGAACAACTGGAAGCATTAGATGAAGAAGTGGAGAATGCAGAGGTTGTGATGACTACCTTGAATGGTCTCCCTAGATCATGGGACTCCTTTATTCAAGGGATATGTGCCAGAAAGAAGTTAGTCAAGTTCAGCAGACTATGGGAAGAATGCTCTCAAGAAGAAGCTCGGATAACAGCTTGAGAAGAAAATATGGGAAGTGAAGATCAAGCCCTCACAATTCATTCCAAGAAAAGAAAAAGAAGTTATCATCACTTCAGAGGTAAGCATTTCTATAAAACTAAATCTAGAAAATATTTTTCTAGAAGCAGATGTTATACATGTGATGAATTAGGACACTTTGCAAAAGATTGTTCCAAAATACAAAATAAGAAAAAGGGAAACAAGAGAAGACATCATGCTCATACTGCAGAGGATGATGAACCATCCAAGAAGAAAAACATATATGAAAGTGAAGACTCTTCAAGTAATGAAGAATATGTCTTGATTTCTACTCTCATGAGAAACATCACACATGGAAGCAATGATTGGCTTATAGATAGTGGGGCTTCCACATATATGATAGGATTCAAAGAGTCTTTTGTAAAACTTTTAGAACATGAATCACCTCACAAGGTGAAACTCAAAGATGACTACCAATATCCAATAAAAGGTAGTGGGGAATCCTCCTATAAGGTAGACTCTAGAAATTCTATGAAGATACAAGATGTATTGTTTGTAGCAGGACTCAAGAAGAACCTTCTCTCCATATTAGATGTAATAGGAGGTCTATACAAATTGAAGGGCCATCCAGAACAAGCCTTGGTCCATGACATAGTAGAGCCAAATGAACTTTGGCATAGAAGGCTTGCACATGTGCATTATAGAGCACTACCACTTGCAAGCAAAGCTATTGAAGGTCTTCCAAAAATTCAAGAAAAACATGATGGGGTCTACAAAGGATGTGAAAGGAAAGAACACAAAGAAAAAATTTCCAAGTAGCGAGAGAAAAGCAAAAGGAATCTTGGAAATCATCCACTCCGATGTATGCGGTCCAATGTCATCAAGTTCACTAAGTGGGTATGTATACTATGTTTATTTAATTGATGAATTTTCTAGAAAGACATGGATTTATTTCATGAAGAACAAATATGAAGTATTCAGCAAGTTCAAGGAATTCAAAGCCGTGATCGAGAATCACACAGAAAAGAATATAAAAACCTTTCGATCAGATAATGGCAGAGAATTCACATCGAATGAATTCAAAGAGTTATGCAAAGAATCAGGAATTAAAAGGGAGTTGTCCACTCCATATAATCCACAACAAAATGGGATTGCAGAAAGGAAGAATAGAACTATCATGGAAGTTGCAAGAGCAATGCTTCATGATCAAGATCTTCCTATGCATCTATGGGCAGAACCTGCTAGAACAACGGTGTATGTACAGAACCATACTCCACACAAAGTACTCAAGAACAAGACACCTGAAGAAGTCTTTTTTGAAAAGAAACCAGAAGTCAGCCATCTCAGAATATTCGGTTGTCTAGTGTACATACACATTCCAAAAGAGAAGAGAACTAAATTAGATCCTTCAGGAAAGAAGGGTATATTTGTGGGATACTCTAAAATCTCGAAGGCTTATAGAATATACTTCCCAGGATTCAAGAATATTGACATCAATAGGGATGTAACATTTGACGAAGACTCAGCTTATAGCAAATCCAAAAAGAAACCTGCTGAAGTTCTTGAAGAATCGAAAGCACCCATAATTCATGATACAACCATGAATGAAGAAGCTCAAGAAGAAGATCGAGAATTTGAAGAACCTCAAGAACCTGTAGATCCACCTCCAAAGAAGAATCCTTATAAGAGGAAACCTACTTGGGTATGAGAAGCTATCCAAGGTGTAGAAAGATATGGGGCTCCAGAAGAGAATCACAGAGAAAGAAAGAGGACAAGTTCCTATTCCAGATATGTAGCATTATTTTGTGATTTCATCGATAAAGAACCTTCCAATTATGAAGAAGTGGCAGAATGGAAAGAATGGAAGGATTCTATGATCGAAGAGTATCAATCGATCATGAAGAATGATGTTTGGGATGTTGTCCCAAGACTATAAGGGAAGTCAGTTGTAACTTCCAAATGGATCTACAAGATCAAGCATGCTGTAGACGGTAGCATAGAAAAATATAAAGAAATATTTGTTGCTCGTGATTTCTCCCAGAAAGAAGGAATAGTTTATGAAGAAACCTTTGCACTTGTAGCCATATACACTTCCATCAGATCAGTACTTGCTCTGGCTGTAGTGATGAAATGGAAGATACGCCAAATGGATGTCAAGACTGCTTTCTTGAATGGTGTAGTAGAGGAGGAAGTGTATGTAGAGCAACCACTCAGTTTTTAGACACATGACAAGGAGTCTCATGTATGTATATTGAAGAAATCCCTGTACGGTTTGAAACAGGCACCTAGGACATGGTACAGAAGAATTGATAGCTTTTTATCCAGTTTGGGCTTTACCAAGAGTAAAGCAGATTCCAACCTTTACTACAAGGTTGAAGATGGCAACCCAATGATGCTCCTACTATATGTAGATGATCTGTTTGTAACAGGTGTGGATGGGTTGATTGCTGATACGAAGAGGAAGCTTGCTGTCGATTTTGAAATAAAGGACTTGGGTATGATGCATTATTTTCTAGGCATGGAGGTGTGGCAGAATGCAGATGGAATTTCCTTGGGACAAGGGAAATATACAGTAGAGATCCTGAAGAGATTTGGGATGATGGACTACAAGGCCATGACCACACCTATGGCATCGAACATGAAGCTATTAAGTGATGCTTCATCAGAGACAGTTGATGCTACGATGTATCATCAGATGATTGGGTCCTTGATGTACCTGACAAACACAAGACCAGATATTTGCTTTGCTATTAACACCTTGAGCCAATTCTTGACAAATCCGAGACATGTTCACTTGATTGCTGCAAAGCATATTCTGAGGTACCTGAAGGGTATAGTTGATTATGGGCTCAAGTATGATGCAAATCAGAAGATTAACCTAGAGGGTTATGTTGATTCAGACTGGGCAGGAAGTGCCATCGATAGGAAGAGCACTTCAGGGTGTTTCTTCAGTATGGGATCAGGTGTGATCTCTTGGTTTAATAGGAAGCAATCCCGTGTGGCACTGAGTACAGCTAAAGTAGAGTATGTCGCAGCTTGTTCAGCTAGTTGTGAGGCAGTATGGCTAAGGAAGCTACTGTCTAATTTATTTGATCTCTAGTTGGATGCTACTTGTATATATTGCGACAACCAGAGTTGTGTGAAGTTGTTGGAGAACCCAGTGTTCCATGACAAGTCAAAGCATATTGAGATCAAGTATCACTATATCAGGGATATGGTGCAGAGGGGAGTAGTGAAGCTCTAGTATGTTGCGACGGACGAACAGATAGTTGATGTGTTGACGAAGCCATTGGCCAGAGTGAAGTTTGAGTACTTCAGGGAGAATCTTGGTGTTCTCTAGATTGAGGTTCCTTCCAAGGGGAAGTGATGAGTCCATGAGCCATTCTGACATGGTGAGAGTATTGGTTCCTTCCATGGTTAGATGTAAGGGCTGAGCCATTCTGTCATGGTGAGAGGATTAGTTCCTTCCATGTCAGATATGAGTGTTGAGCCATTTTGATATGACTATAGGATTGGTTCCTACAAGATCATATATAAGGGCTATTGCCATTCTTTGAATGGAGGTACCTAGTCAGTTACCAGGAAAACTTAGTCTAGGACTGGGGGCCATTCTGATATGACTATGAGATGTGTTCTCACATGATCATATATGAGTGCATGGCCATTCTGATGTGATTAAGGGATGTGTTCCCACTTGATCAGATATAAGGGTTGTTTCCATTCTGCCATGGTGAGAGGATTGCTTCCTTCCATGTCAGATAAGAGTGCTGACCATTTTGATGTGACTGTAGGATTGGTTCCTACGTGATTAGATGTAAGGGCTACCACCATTCTATCATGGTGAGAGGATTGTTTCCTTCCATGTCAGATGTGAGTGCCGACCATTCTGATGTGACTATAGGATTTGTTCCTACATGATCAGATGTAAGGGCTACCGCCATTCTGTCATGGTGAGAGGATTGTTTCCTTCCATGTCAGATGTGAGTACTGGCCATTCTGAATTAAGGTCAAATGTAAGGGATACCACCTTTCTAATGAATCAAGGCTATATGTGAGTGCCGGCCATTCTGAATTAGGGTCATATGTAAGGGCTACCACCTTTCTGACTAGTCAAGGTCAGATGTGAGTGCCGGCCATTCTGACTTAGGGTCAGATATAAGGGCTACTGCCATTCTCTGAATGGAGGCACCTGGTCATTACCAGGAACCCTTAGTCTAGGACTGAATGCCTTTCTGACAAGTCAAGGTCAAATGTAAGTGATGTTCCTTTCTGACTAGTCAAGGTCAAATGTGAGTGCTGTCCATTTTGACTTAGGGTCAAATATAAGGGCTACCAAAGACCTACAAGGAGGTAGGCCTACAACCAGCATGAAAAAGGGCTGGCTCTGTAGAACTTCCTGTGACGAGAAGTCATGAGATAGAACATATGATGATGACCCAGTGATGATCCATATCGAGCTATGATTCAGATCCAGTTATGATGTCTCCAAGATGATCCAGATCGAGTGATGATCCAAAATTAGCAGTGATGATCCAGATCCAGTGATGATGATCTAGATCCAGTAATGATCCTGATCCAAGATGAATATGACTTGAATATGAAGATGACTTGAAGATGAAGATGAGTTGTAGATGCAGATGACAAGATGATCCAGAGAAGAAGACCAGTGCTGAAAAAATTATCTCGAGAGAATACCTTCCTAGTTAAGAGGGAGTGTTGATGTATATGTAACTTCAGAATGTATTCACCTGTATATTTCATGTATTGTACCCCGATGTTTATTCCGGGAAGTATCTTTAATGTAATTGAGTCATGTCATGCCCCGATGTTCCTATCGGGAGATTCTATAATGTAAACAAGTCATGTCAAGTCATTGTGGGTAATGTAACACCCCGGTTTTGACCCCGTTGCATTAGATGTATATGATGTATATATTGTAAATGATCATGGTGCGGAGCTAAAGGCCAAGGCCCCACCATTGATTGGTTATGCTATGTTTCGGATTTAAATTGTCACCGATGGTATATCGAGGCATGCAGCATACATATTGAGTTTTGTCATCATATAAATATGCATCTTTAATTAAATAATCTGACCAGCTACGTTCGCAGAAACTAAATTGAGAAGGGGCATGATATTCACAAGGATAAGGGTGGGGGATGTCAAACCTTGGCCAATGGGGGAAAAATCCATGTGTCACCTTCCCTTGTTTTATCCAACCACTACCATTAAAAAAATTGCTGCTGGTAGTTGGGGTAGTTATGGTTGGGAGTGGAGTGTGGCAGGACTGTCAGTCCTTTCCCACATGCACACTCCACCAGCGTGGTTGACCTCAAGATGGCAAGAAAAACCACCGCCATCACTCCAGGGGACAATACATTCTCTCCACGACGGTGTTGAAACACTCACACACTTTTGACTACCGTGCATCCTTTCCATTGCCTGTTCATTTTCCTCACGCACAGGCTTCTTACCGGTGGGGTCTCACGCAACTAGAGGGACGAGCCGTCTCCATTGTCGTTGCATTTTCACACAGAGGAGTCAAGTGAGTTCCAATCTGTATTTGGGATTTGGTGTGAGTCTTCTCTCATGCACTGGGTTCTACATTGTTGTTACTCACGCAGAAATCTAGGAGCCATTTGGTCATTATCATCCACGATTTTCCTATGGGGATCCATTTTTTTTACACTCAGGGACTATGTGTAAGTTTTCCCCTACCAATTTGTGGCTTCTGCATACGTTTTTCCCTCTGTATTTTGGGTTCTGGTGCAAGTTTCCCTCACGCACAGGTTGAGAGTCTGTATCTTCTTCCCCAATGTGACCTGTGTAATTCTTTTCTGCTTGCTTAGTTGTCCAGGATGGACTACTGATTTCCCCATGTTGTGAATTGTGTGCACTGATACATTTGGGGCCTGTTGAAATTATCTTGGGATTCGTTTTCCCTGTTAAGCTGTAACAGCTGATTGATTGAATGTGTGCAATGGTTGGTCTTCAAACTATGTTGGTAGCAGGGATGGGGGCTTGGTTTGCTTGATAAACCTGGTGGCTAGAAACCACACAGACAGAGCTAGAGGGCTATCTTTCTTCTCCACAACCCCTGAATAGCACTGGAAGGGAATGTAGGGCCTGAGGGACTGTGTAGTAGAGAAGGGACTGATTCCTTGTGTTGGGTGTGTGTGGGTGTCTTAGAAGCCAGGCTAGTTCTAGTGTAGGTGTTCTTGGCTCTGTAATGAGCTCACCAGCTTAGCATTTAGCCTTTCCAAACTCCTTGATGGCTTGATAAACCTGACCATGTTGGCTTGGTTGGCTTGTTGATGGCCTGATAAACCCAACTGTGTTGGCTTGGCTGTGTTTTGTGTATCCTTGGCTATGTGTAATCCTGCTTGTTCCCTATACCTTGGAGAATCATGCCCAGCTCAGGGGTGGCAGCGTTGCTGAGAGATTAAGGAGCACATTAGCCTATGGTTGGGTGGAACGTTGCAGCGACGTAGCTGGTTGCGGAACGAGTTCTTCATAATATAAGTAAGCTTGTCTATTTTACTTCTGCAATCATATTTTCTGTTAATGAATGTGATGAACATGTAGAATGCTTGTATGAACGCATGTTTTCTTCCACTGTATGATAAATGATCATGTTTTCATGTTCTACTTCAACGCATTATGTTTTAGCATTTTAGCTCTTTATGAATGTACATGTTCATGGGGCTCTTAGCCCAGATGGTTAAGGCCATGGTAGTGTTCTCTTCGCCGGTCGAAGGGTTGGGGACATTACAGTGTGGTATCAGAGCTGCAGCATGGGCCTGAATGGACCACGAAGATGCAGTGACAGAGGCGGGATTTCTTCCTGCCCAGCAGAGATCAAAGGATGATGATAGAAAACTTCCACAAATCTGTCTTAGTGTTTGAATTGTCGGTTCATCGGAACACTTCGCGGGAAGGACTTTCGATGTAGCAGAGAGCTAGGCAGAAGCATACCCAACAGAGAACAGTTGGAAGGAAAATTGCGGAAAATTTTCTAAGTGTTCGACATCCGTCGACGGGAAAAGTTGATCGAGCACCCACCGTTGCGAATGGCTAGAAAACTACGCGTCCAACGGGTAAGGCCTCTGACCACCGACGCCATCAAGAAAGTTTGAAAATTTTTCTAAGGCCCGAAATCGTCGACTATCGGAAGAAGCAGGTGTTTCGTGTGCCGCCATTTTGGAAGCCTAGAGCACTAGTCTTCCGACGAGAAGAGATCGTCGATACCGATCAGGTTATGCCTCAGAGATTGGGCCGCTGATCGAGAGAAGATCAAAGATGGTGGGCTGCCGTTGCGGCTGCTGATGGAACTACTTTTTTGACGAAAAGAAGAGAATGGAGCTGATCGAGTGGCGGAAAGGAAGATTAAAGGGGGGAAATTTTGAAAATTTTTCTAAGTCCTGGAGTCATCAGCCATCGGTGATGGTTAGTGGATAGAGCTTCCGACAGCTGATGAGTTATGGTTTGCGGAACCCGTAGTGGGATCACTACCCACCGTTGCAGCTGTTTAGTGAACTATCCTCCCGATGAACAGTGCACCCGACCGCCGATGAACAATGGAGGAAGTTATTTGTTTGGACTGCCGAAACGTCAGAATGTTAGTTGGGATGAGACCTGATCCTGTACAAGGAAATTTTGAGTTTTCGATGGGATTTCCCAGCAGATTCGACTGTTTTTCAAGGGAATTTTTAGTGGTTTTTCAACGGATTTTCAGGGCTGAAAAGAAGAAAGTGGCAGCGATCTTATGCGCCAGATTGCGCGAAAATCATAGTTTTACAAAAAAAAAATGAGGGCGCGAGCCCCCTTGACCCTCGTCGTCCCCCTGAGACAGACGTTCTTTGAGGAAGAAAATTCTGTGGTTGGGAAAACTTGTAATTTTATAATTTTTCCAAGAGAGGGTAAGTAATGCTGGTTTATATCAATGTTATGCACCTAACACTTACGTTACTAACATGTTTACAGAATCATAGTCACCTTCAAGAGCAACATTCCAAGTAGTGTATTTTGATAAGTAAGTGGTGGTTCAGTTATGAGAACCCATGACAGATACGATGCTCGGGATTCTTACGAGCGTGCCCGAGATGCCATGGGAGAAAATGTCCATAATGGAAATGATGACATAGAGTCTAATGGAAGGAGATTCTAAGAGACACCGTCAGATGTTGCAGCAACCATGAGAAGCTTGATTAAAGCCCAGGAAGAGCAGCATCAGTTGAATGCTGCTATGTTGCAGAGTTTGACAGACTTGCAGAGAAAGATAGACTTTGGATGAGGTACAGCAAGACCAGAAGGCAGTAAGAGCAGTACTAAGAGAAGGATAAGGACTTCTAGTGGATCATCTGATTCTAAAGAATCCAGCGGGGATTCAAGCTCTTCTTCTCATGAAAGGAAAAGAAAGAGACACCATAGAGATCGCTCTCGAGATGAATTTAACAAATCTAAACCTTATACATTTGATGGTGAGGTAAAGACTGGACAAGAGGTTGAAGCTTGGATTCTTGGGATAAAGAAGCACTTTCAAGTGCAGGATTATTCAGGAAACATGAAGGTAAGAGTTGCCATATTCAATCTGAATGGAAGAGCATCCATTTCTTGGGAACACCTCGAGCGAGTAAAGAAGATCAGTGAAAGGAGACTTAAGTGGAAACAATTCAAGAAGTATTTCAAGCAGAAATACCTCTTTGACAGGTATTATGATGACAAGATTAAGGAGTTCCATGAGCTAAGATTGGGACAGCAGACCATGGAAGAATATGCAAATAATTTTTTGGAGCTGTTGAGGTATGTCCGATACAACAGAGATGAAAAAGTGAAGGTCCAGCGTTTTCTGAGTGGATTACCTCAGTCTTACAAAGATAGAATCGAGTTTTATGAACCTATAACTCTTGAGGAAGCAATAAGGAAGGCTAAGTATTGCTATGAGAAAAGCAAAGGTAAGCCGAATTACCATAAGGCATGGAAGGACAAGAAGAATGAGAAGTTTGACCAAAGAAAGAAAGGTTTCAAACCTTCTAACTTCAGGAATTAGCAGAAGCAGCCATCTCAAGCTACGAGTAAACCAGTTGGAATGACAGGAGAAAAACCTAAGGATCCACAACAGAATAAAGGACCACTTCAATGTTGGAAATGTGGAGGACCCCACATGCGCAGAAATTGTCCACTCGAGAATGAGAGTGCAAGACCAGCTTACAACATTCAAGAAGCAGAAACAGTGGGTAAAGTAGCAAGGGAAATCCATAGGATTTATGCAGCACTGGAGGACCGCCAGGCAGATCACCAGTCAGCTGTGGTTGAAGTTGCAGGTAATATTGTTGAGCAATCTGTTTCTATTTTCATTGACCCTGGTTCTACACACAGTTACATTACTCCTAGAGTAGTGGAGATTTGTGCTTTTAAGAAAGTAAAGCATAGGAAGTCTTGGTTAGTCCAGCTAGCCACTAGAACTAAGAGAAAGGTCAGTGAGGTGGTAGAGAAATGTCCATTGGTCATGGATGGATTGGTCACTTGTGTAGATCTGAATGTTCTATCACTTGGTTCCTATGATGTTCTCATTGGAATGGATTGGTTAGAAGCTCACAGGGTGAATCTTGACTGCTACAATAAGACTTTCGAATGCGTGAATGAAGAAGGGAACCTAGTAGTTGTGAAAGGTATTCCAAAGGTGATTTTAGTACGACAGATTTCAGCAATGCAGTTAAAGAGATTCTATAGGAAGGGTTTCCAGTTGTAGGCAGCTCATATTTTGGAGACATCAGGAGAACTCCAAGGTTGGAGGACTATCAGGTGTTACAGGAATTCAGGGATGTGTTTCCTGATGAGATTCCAGGACTTCCTCCAAAGAGGGACATTGATTTCACAATTGAACTTGTGCCAGGAGCAGCACCAGTGTCCAAGGCACCCTACAGGATGAGTACACCGGAGATGCTAGAGTTGAAGATGCAACTGTAAGAGTTGTTGGAAAAGAAGTATATCCGACCGAGTGTGTCTCCTCGGGGAGCGCCAGTTCTATTTGTAAAGAAGAAAGATGTTACCCTCAGGTTATGTATTGATTACAGACAATTGAACAAGGTTACGGTGAAGAATAAATATCCTTTGCCTAGGATTGATGACCTCTTTGATCAAATGAGAGGAGCAAGGGTATTTTCCAAGATTGACTTGAGGTCTGGTTACCATCATGTGAGAATCAAGGATGAAGACATTCATAAGACAGCCTTCAGGACAAGGTATGGGCATTATGATTTTGTAGTGGTACCATTTGGTCTCACAAATGCACCAGCTACATTTATGTGCCTTATGAATAGTGTCTTCAGTAGATATTTGGATAAGTTTGTTCTTGTTTTCCTTGATGACATTCTTGTTTATTCTAAGAATGAGAAAGAGCATGACGAGCATTTGAGATTGACATTGCAATTGCTCAGGGAGCATCAGCTGTATGCAAAACTGAGCAAGTGTGACTTCTATAGAGATAGAATTCAGTATTTGGGTCACATTATCTCAGAGGAGGGTATATCTGTGGACCCTGAAAATATTGAAGCCATTATGAACTGGCCTACTCCAAGAAATGTGACAGATGTAAGATCTTTTATGGGACTTGCAGGATACTACCAGAGATTCATTGAGGGATTCTCCAAGGTTGCACATGACATCACTTCTTTGCAAAATAAGGGGGTAAATTTCGAATGGACATCGAGGTGTGAAGAAAAATTCTAGCAGTTGAAAAGTCTTCTCACCAGTGCACTAGTATTGAGAGTTGTCGATCCAGAAAAAGATTTTGTGGTGTGTACCGATGCATGCGGACAAGGGCTTGGAGGAGTCCTTATGCAGGACAACCACGTGATATGTTATGGGTCAATAAAGCTGAAGGAGCATGAGAAGAACTATGCCACTCATGATCTAGAGCTTGCATCCATAGTACATGCCCTCAAGATGTGGAGGCATTACTTGATGGGTAGAAGGTTTTAGCTCAGAACAGATCATTGTGGTCTGAAGTATCTATTTGATCGGCCTACTCTAAATGCTAGGCAAGCAAGATGGTTGGAATTTCTATGTGAGTTTGATTTTGAAATCAAGCACATAAAGGGAAAGGAAAATAAGGTAGTTGATGCACTCAGCAAGAAGGTGCAAGAAATGCATGTGGCATCTCTTAGTATTTGCCAATTAGATTTGAGGCAGCAGATTGTTAGTCATGCTCCTGGAGATGAATTGTATGAGCAGGTAAAAGACAAATTGCAGCAGCAAAGTCTTGAGAAGAGGTATGAGGGATATAAATTGGAAGAATATGGACTTCTCACTTATAAAGGTAGAATTTACATTCTAGATGTAGGAGATTTGAGGAGAGTTGTTATGGATGAAATCCATCAAGCTCCGTATTCTGGTCACCCGGGATATCAAAAGACAATTGCTACAGCTAGAAAGCAGTACTTTTGTCCAGGAATGAAAAAGGACTTGGCTGAATACATTTCAAGGTGTATGAAATGTCAACAGGTAAAGGTTGAACATCAACATCCAGTAGGTTTGTTGCAGCCTTTGCCAGTTCCAGAAAGGAAATGGGAATTTATTTCCATGGATTTTATTACAGGATTTTTGATGACTTGGAGACAACATGATTCCATCATGGTTGTGGTAGACAAGTTAACTAAGGCTGCACATTTTATACCAGTTAAGTCTACGCATAAGACCGATGGCATTGCAAAGATCTTCATGAAGGAGATATTCAAATTGCATGGATTGCCTAAGGCAATAGTCTCTGATAGAGATGTCAAGTTCACTTCCAACTTTTGGAAGGGGTTGTTTGCATATTTAGGTACAAAGCTAAACTTCATCACTGCATACCATCCTCAGACAGATGTGCAGACAAAGAGAGTTAATCAGGTGCTTGAAGACATGCTTCGCATGTACGTGATGGACAAACCAACCAAGTGGGAAGATTACTTGCACTTGGTAGAGTTTGCTTACAACAATGGATAGCAGGCATCCTTGGGGATGAGTCTGTATGAAGCCTTGTATGGAAGAAGGTGTAGGACACCTGTGACTTGGGATAATCCAGTGAATAGGATTGTGCTTGGGCCAGAATTGCTGAAGGAAATGGAGTAGGAGGTTGTAAAGATCAAGCAGAATCTAAAAGCAGCACAGGACAGACAGAAAAGCTATGCAGATAATCATAGGGTGAACAGGGAGTTCAGTGTTGGGGATCATGTTTACCTCAGAGCAAGGGCAAGGAAGAGTTCCTTGAAGCTTGGAAGTTGTGCCAAGCTGTCACCAAGATATTTTGGGTCGTTTGAAATTCTTGAAAGAATAGGGCCAGTTGCATATAGACTTGCATTGCCTGCTATTACTAGAGATCATAATGTTTTTCATGTTTTTTTGCTTAAGAGATATGTACATGATCCTAACCATGTGATAAATTTGGATGTGATTCAGGTGGAACACGAGGGAGAGTTTTGAATTGAGCCAATGTGCATCCTCGACAGGAAGGTCACAATGCTTCGGAACCGGGCCATAGGTCAAGTAAAGGTGCAATGGGAGCACTACGGACTTGAAGAGGCTACATGGGAACTGGAGGATGCACATCCATTTTTGTTCAATTCTACGGGACACTGAGGCGATACTAGTGTAGCATTTTGTTCAATTTTGTAAAGCACTGAGGACAGTGCTACTGAAGGGGGAGGGGAATGTAACACCCCAGTTTTGACCCCGTTGCATTAGATGTATATGATGTATATATTGTAAATGATCATGATGCGGAGCTAAAGGCCAAGGCCCCACCATTGATTGGTTATGCTATGTTTCGGATTTAAATTGTCACCGATGGTATATCGGGGCATGCAGCATACATATTGAGTTTTGTCATCATGTAAATATGCATATTTAATTAAATAATCTGACCAGCTACTTTCACGGCAAGTAAATTGAGAGGGGCATGATTTTCACAAGGATAAGGGTGGGGGATGTCAAACCTTGGCCAATGGGGGAAAAAGCCATGTGTCACCTTCCCTTATTTTATCCAACCACTACCATTAAAAAAATTGCTGCTGGTAGTTGGGGTAGTTATGGCTGGGAGTGGAGTGTGGCAGGACTGTCAGTCCTTTCCCACATACACACTCCACGAGCGTGGTTGACCTCACAATGGCAAGAAAAACCACCGCCATCACTCCAGGGGACACGACATTCTCTCCACGATGGTGCTGAAACACTCATGCACTTCTGACTACTATGCATCCTTTCCATTGCCTGTTCATTTTCCTCACACACAAGCTTCTTACTGGTGGGGTCTCACGTAGCTAGAGGGAGGAGCCACCTCCACTGTCGTCGCATTTTCACACAGAGGAGTCAAGTGTGTTCCAATCTGTATTTGGGATTTGGTGTGAGTCTTCTCTCACACACTGGGTTCTATGTTGTTGTTACTCACACAGAAAGATGGGAGCCGTTTGGTCATTATCATCCATGATTTTCCTGTGGGGATCCATTTTTTTTACACTCAGGGACTGTGTATAAGTTTTCCCCTACCAATTTGTGGCTCGTGCATACGTTTTTCCCTCTGTATTTTGGGGTCTAGTGCAAGTTTCCCTCATGCACAGGTTGAGAGTTTGTATCTTCTTCCCCATTGCGACCTGTGTAAGTCTTTTCCGCTTGCTTAGTTTCCCAGGACGGACTGCTGATTTCCCCATGTTGTGAATTGTGTGCACTGATACATTTGGGGCCTGCTGAAATTCACTTGGGAGTCATTTTCCCTGTTAAACTGTAACAATTGATTGATTGCATGTGTGCAATGGTTGGTCTTCGGACTGTGTTGGGAGCAGGGATGGAGGCTTGGTTTGCTTGATAAACCTAGTGGCTAGAAACCACACGGATAGAGCTAGAGGGCTAGCTTTCTTCTCCACAACCCCTGAATAGCACTGGAAGGGAATGCAGGGCCTGAGGGACTGTGTAGCGGAGAAGGGACTGATTCCTTGTGTTGGGTGTGCGTGGGTGTCTTAGAAGCTAGGCTAGTTCTGGTGTAGGTGTTCTTGGCTCTGTAATGAGCTCACCAGCTTAGCATTTAGCCTTTCCCAACTCCTTGATGGCATGATAAACCTGACCATGTTGGCTTGGCTGTCTTGTTGATGGCCTGATAAACCCAACTGTGTTGGCTTGGCTGTGTTTTGTGTATCCTTGGCTATGTGTAAGCCTGCTTGTTCCCTATACCTTGGAGAATCATGCCCAGCTTGGGGGTGGCAGTGTTGCTGAGAGATTAAGGAGCACGTTGGCCTATGGTTGGGTGGAACATTGCAGTGACATAGCTGGTTGCGGAATGAGTTCTTCATAAGATAAGTAACCTTGTCTATTTTACTTCTGCAATCATATTTTCTGTTAATGAATGTGATGAACATGTAGAATGCTTGTATGAATGCATGTTTTCTTCTGTTGTATGATAAATGATCATGTATGCATGTTCTACTTCAACACATTATGTTTTAGCACTTCAGCTCTTTATGAATGTACATGTTTATGGAGCTCTTAGCCCGGATGGTTAACGCCATGGTAGCGTCCTCTTCGTCGGTCGAAGGGTTGGGGACGTTACAGGTAACCCTCCTATTGATCAAGGGTTAAATTCCCCGCAATTCTGGGGCACTAGGGTTATTAGACTCTCCTAGAGAAGTCAGCCCTAGTAGGGTTTAGTCAAGTCGAGAATTAGTATAAATAGAGAGCTAGCCTCTCTATTTAGTACACACTCACTCACACTCAGCTGTAGCACATAGCTGAGGAAGAAGAAGACACTGGTGCTAGGAAGAAAGAGGTTACTGCTGTCAGGAGATCATCTTACTATTTTGGGGTTTTACTTTTGGTGTTGATTCTATCTCTGAGGAAGTTGCGAGGTTTTCTCCATTTATGGTTTCCTCGAGGAAAAACAATGTGTTCATTGTCTCTTGTGTTTGATTGTTGTGCTTGTTATTCTTTTAGTTAAATATCCTATTATAATGCTAGCTTGAATGATAAAATTATAACAGTACCAAGGTATTACAACTTCTTTATCCTTATCAAGGGACATGACACAACAAGATACTATAGATGATATGGAGAAGGGGATTATTATCTACAATATACCAATTTTCATGATAATAGATATGCACTAAAGGATTTTACTTTACACTAGTCAAATATTTATATTTTCAAAAAATAAATGCATGATTATAAATCAAGAGCATAGACACCGTATATCAGAATTCAAATTTATCTTGCAAGTGATTGAGTGTATATTTTAAAAATACTAAATTACACCATTGGATAATAAATATATAAATTAATGCTTAATGTAGATCTTATTGTTGATCTATTTTCGAAGGCTAATCATTTTAGCATATTTACCTCAATAGGATTGTGCTATACTAATGCCCTCTTAGTATATTGCACCCTGAAGATAAAAAGACAAGGAGATCCATTCAGCGTTTGCATTTGTGATCTTGTTGTAGGTTCTCCCACTCATTAAGAAGATTAAGTTTTACCTAGATAAACCTTCTTCTTTTGGTGACCTTTCAAGAAAGGCTCTTAGATTCGTTGTTCATCAACTCCATTTCCCATGTTCTTGGCACTAATATCTTTCTCAATCTTCCAAGATATAAAGAAATTATATTTTTTACTTTACTTTATCAATTTGTAATCCATAATATCAAGGAAAAAGCATAAGTGAGTTAAATTACTAGATCTATATTTATTTGTTGAACATTCTCTAGTAGATCTATTAAAATAAGGGCAAATCCTCTTGAATACATGTGATTCATTTCATCATGCATGCATAGATTTGCTTGTTTTACATCATCAATATTGCTTTATTATATCACTTATTGATCTTATAGTTGACAAACGAATAAGGAAAACTTGGTGCTAAGTCAATTAGAACATATTTTCTCATTGTACCACTATCCTAACAACCATAAAAAAATCCCCTAAAACTCTTTTATTTCACTGTTTATTAGGATCTTTTTTCCCTTTGACACTTGTGTTTAGTTGTGATAATTTTGCAAGACGAACTACTAATTTTGTTGTGGGAATAGGTGGAACTAAGTGGAATCCTTCAAGTGAAATATTTCCAATTTTTCATGTACCTTTTAAGCAGTTTTATAATAGACCTAAGGCATCCCCAAAGGAACAACCTCATCCGCTAGAAGTTCACAATCAACTAGCATGCTTTCCGAGGAAATTTTCATCTTATTTCTCTCTTATTTTCAAAAAAATGTAAGATTGTATCCCTTCGAATCAAACAACAATCATTTCTTCTAAAATGTCCTTGGGATGATTTTAAATTCTTGGGAATAGTGGTCAAGCCAATATTCCCTTGCATCACCCCTACCCCCTATCTTAGTTGCGTAGTAGTGTGCTATTTTGTAGTTTGATTTCTTTTTTCATGTGTCATTTTCCTATTCTAGCTTAAATCACCTAGAATTTGATATTATCAATCCACCATAAGTAGACATCATTCAAAGCAACTTATCTTCAAAGAACCGTATTAAAATTTTCTAACTCTACCAATAGAAAGAACCAAGCTCTACACCCTCACTGCAGCTGAGGAATACCTTGGATCTTGAGGCTTGTGGGTCAAACGAACCCTAGTTTTACTAGATCAACATCAACAATTCTTAGGATTTCTCGTGAGGCAAGGGTGTCTCTCTATGTTCTCTTTTCTAACTTCATCTAGCTTAAGACTAAATTCTAATCACTTTTATATTTCTAGATTCATCAATAATCACTTACATTTGTATATTATAATATTTTCTATTTTTTTTCCATCCCTTACGTGGACACCAACATTATAGTTTAGGACTTTCATCATCTCAAATTACTCAGCTAAAGGGAACTACAAAGCATTTACTTCATCTTATCATATTTCAAGCATAAGCATACAAACAAAATATGTGTATTTCAAAGTTTCATACGCGCAGATTTCATGATAATGTGGATCTAAGCTTCATTGTCATCACTTATCATTGTAGCGTAGATATATTTAAGGACTTGTGTTTCTAAATATCTTACTTGCAAGGAATCTTATCTGCCTGTGAATTTGCAGATCTAAGTTCATATGTTATTTTTGGCTCTAGAATAGATCTTCTTAACATGCTTTATTTCATAAGTAGCTAGTTATAACTTCTTTAACTCCTATAATTTCTTATCCTTAGGTTATTTTATTAAATACCACCTCCCTTGGATTTGTTTAGGAGCTAGCCTAAATAGAGAGGTTGAGTGTTGTGGTGATGGTCACACCCAACCTTAACTTGCCCCCAAGACTACACCGATTGAGTTAATAGTTTTCTTACATCTCCCAGATGTGGATTTGGTAGCAGCAAGAAACAAAGTAATTTTTAGAGGGGGGAAAGTTATGTATTTTGGCACAACATTTGGTTAAGCTATGTGTTTTGTGTTCTTTTACAAAACCTATTGTCATATGCATTCAAGTTTGTAATAAGAATGTTATCATTATAAAGTTTGTTCTTAGAAAATTTTGACAATATATAGTCTCACCTACTTTTCTTAAATACTAAGAAAGTTAGATTTCTTGAAGTTAGGTCATTATTTAGAGTAGCTAGATCATTATATTCTCTTATAAGTTACTATTCTTGGGTTGATGAATGCTCTTAGTCAAATTAGCTTGATGTGCCATGTTGTATGCACAAATCCAAGCAAGCAACATTGTGGAGGTAGGGATTTATGTCTTTTGGGGTATCGAGTTGCGGTCTACTAATGGAAATGAATTGATAGCCCCTAGTTTCCTATGCACAAAGAGATATCCATGCATGAGAAGAAGTCCCAATTCATCTCATCATTGCCTTAGTAAATTTTTTTTTGTCTCATCAATAGTAATTTCATTTAGTTGAAAGAGGTGGTCCTTGAGCATTAACTCCAAGATTTTGGTCTCCATATAGATAGAAAAGTCCACTTTCCATCCGAAGAAGAAGAGTTAAGGAAGAAAAAATGTTAAAGGATAGGACACTTGGAAGGAATTTATCATTATATGTTCTTCATCAAGGGAAAACATCAATAGGTTTCAAGAGTTGTGAAGTGGACCATTTATATCTTTTGATGAACAATGTGCTACTCAATTCGTGTGTGCTCATTTTTGCACCAATGGCAATAAAGGTTTACATTTTTATTCTACATTCTATCATTTGCATCATTTTTCAGTGAATCTACTACCAAATTAGTGTGGTGGACATAATAAAAACTCATTTTTTTGCATTTCTCACTTATATAACTCTTGTTATTTCATTGTTTTGGATATTTTCTACCAAGTAGGTTCCCAGGAAACAATAGGGCAATGATATATAAAGTATCACATATATAATTGACTCTCGCAATCTTCAAATATTATCAAACACAATTCCATGTGCCCTCCTTTCTAGAACAAAGAAAAAATAACATAATGACAAATGAAACCCTTACTAATTTACTCACTAGAGAGAAGAGAGTTATAACAACAGTTGTAACAACAAAAGACTTCAAAAGTAAAAGCACTACTATTAGAACCACCAAATATCTTGAAAACCTACGTACTAAAACAAGAAACATTTGTTAACGTCATCACTAAAGCAAGGAGAACTTCGATCATACCTACAATACCATCCATCTCCTAGTGCCATCCCCTCGTGGATGTAGAAAAACTAAGGGGTGGATAAACTAATACACAACAAAATGCAAGAAACAACTATGTCAACCACTTACATAGTATTGAGATGAAGTACAAAAGGGCATCAACCACAATGCAAATGCAATGGTATGCAAGTTTCTCATAAAAACTCTCTTGTATGGATGTACATAAACTAGTTCTAATCTCAAAATGGACATTATATATGAATGTATTGGTGAAGTGGCATTTCCTTTCAATGGGCACTTTACTTAACAACTTTCTTGACACGAAAGTAAGGTAAATAGGTATATGCGTAGGTAAATGCATCTTATCCTTCATATGCCAATTCCATTTGTCATAAGAGGAAATTAAATACACTCGTCTCTTTTATTTATATTAAGATAGATATTTGATTTTATACCTTACACCCCCATTAACTTAGAAAGTACAAAATATTTCAAAGTATACTATTGCATCTTTTTAAACACATTTTTTCCCTTGGGTGCCCTTTTTCTACAAGATTAGGATGCAATGCCAAACCCAGTTTAACTTAATATTTACACATATTTACAAGGTGACTTTATAAATATGTCATGATACCAAATATGGATTATTGCACTTAATCCCATGAAGATGTCCAAACACTTTTTTTCCCAGGTTAGAATTACCTATGTCCATGCAGTTTTTTCCATTATCCTAGAATACTCATATTTTTAATAACTTAAGTACTTACATTGTCACGAACTTAATCTATCATTAGCATACGAGTTGAAGCTCATAAGATGTGTGAATATGAATCCCCAAGGGGGTAGGTGGATTGGTGGGGAAGAACCTTGTTTCTGCGCCCACCAAGGTTCGAGTCTGGTTAGTCATTGATACAAAACCAAATAGCAGGGTAGACACTTCCGTATGAAAAAAAAAGATGTATGAATATGAAAAGTCAAGAAATCAACAACGTATGATGGTTGATACCACAAAATGAAATGTTAAAAGTTTTGCATATTCAAGACCTTTCCAGGTTTAAAGTGGACAATGTATTGATGGAGGTCCTTGGATGGAATTTTAGGCATGTTTTACAATCATGCACCACATAACAAACCAATGACATGCATTTCAAGTTTTAAGGCACATACATTTTGGAGTTTTGAACCATGAATATACATGAGAAAGAATTTCAAGAACATTTAAAGAGAGTCATCACATACCACAAAGCGAGGAAACAGGATCCAATGATAAGTGAATTTATTCAAAAAAGAGGCCTCGGAAGAGCTTAAACCCATATTTTATGGATACATTCTCTAAGTATGAGAATTTAATGATGACCTAGGTTAACAACCTTTATTTTAAGCATATAATTAATGGCTTTTATTCAATGCTTCAACCATGGTAAGATATCATCTATGCCTATATCAAAATCCCCTATTTTAAAGATAAATTTGGTTTCAAGCAATAATGACATAGGTGATTGAAGTCATGTTTTAAGCTGTGACTTGTTCAAATTTCAATGCAGGGATAGAGTTAGCCATCCACCAAGTGATGGATTTAGGGGGGGGGGGTCCCAAGACTAAACCAAATGTCTTATCAAATAAACGACAGTTTGGACTTCAAAGTGGACCCAAAAGTGGTTTCCAAGAAAACTGGTCTAATTATTTTATTAATATTGATCCTTTTTATGGTATAGTTATGGAGTGATCATCTTTGACCTTTTCAAAGACAATCAATATATGTTTGCAATAAAAAAATATAAAACGGGGAGTAAAATATTCAAAGCAGTGGAATATTTTGGGTTCACCCCTCTCGGAAATGTATTGTTCAAACTATTTTGGAATATAATATCTACAATGTGTTTTCATTTCTTTTCCTTTGTTGTAAATCTATGTCTTGTATTGATGCTGCAATCAACGAGTGTGTCATTAGATTGGTTGGTATCTATTGTCCATATGGATTTAGCATTCATTCTCTGAGTGTTTGATGCTGACGTGCAGAAGAAGTGACCCATATGTCAGTCCCTAGTTTTTTATTACACACTTAAGAAGGTCAAATATTCCATTATCAAATTGTTATAAATTTGAAGCTTTGATCGATTCCTATATATGATTCTTCTTGTTTATATGATTCATTAATATTTCATGGTTGTGAATGACGATTTATTCATTGATTAATAATACCCTCATCCATCATTGATATATGAGTTGGGTTGTAATACCTATTGGGATTCATAGAAGGCACTATGCCCCTTTAGGTATCTCCATCATTGGTTTTAGACCCGTGAATGTATGTGGTGAATCATTATCCCAACGAACAGATACCAGCAATGCAGATTCAACTACCTGGTATTAATTATCTATCTTTTACACATCCATGTTATAGGATTTATCCTTTGTATTAAAGCTTCATTGGTAGGACTACAACAATAAAATTAGATATTACCCCCTTGAGTTGGAAAATAAATAGCCTAAAGTGACACGAAGGTTGTTGTGATCACAGTGGGAAACTTCCTAAGTACCATCAAACTTTCTCTAATTAGGGATTCCCCCCTTTCCTTTGAAAAGAACTAGCCTAAAGTGAAAGGAAGGTTGTTGTGATGACAGTGGACAGATTCCTAAGTACAGTCAAAATTTCTCTAATTGGTATTAGGGACTTAATATTCCAAGTGCAGGTTTGCGCAGAGACAAATTAGCACTATTGTCATGGACAAGGTCTGGTTCTTGGATATTAGTAGTTTAGGCTACAACAACTTGATGAAACATCTATGTTCGGAAAACTGTTCATTTCATCTAGCAACTCCATTGAGGAAGAGTTGTTCTTCGTAGTTGAAATTCCCTACTGCTATGGTGTGCAAATCATTTGCAGTCCAACCTAGTGAGAGGTTACTCTACTAACAGTGTGAACCCTTCTCTGTATGAGTTTTGCATCACATTGTACATGTTATAATGTGGTGAGATACCTTTGCAACTCCATTTGAATATAAACAAGAGTCGTAAGGTGGCAATGTCCTCGACATTACCATCTGTTGTTGCAAGAGAAACGATTCTATAGGAAGAATGACAAGAAGCTACTAGATAATAGAGGAGCTTCTTGCATGAGGGATTGAGTAATTTTCTAGAAAGATGGATGCATAACTGCAATGTTGTAGCTCAAACACTCTGGAATAAATGTTTTTTAAAATCCTTTAGCTTTTCATGTTTCTTTCATTTCTACTTTTATCTTTACTTTTCAGGCATTTATTTGGCAAAGGTCAAAAACATTTGGCTCACTATATCTTTCTAGAAAATTTTATGCCTCCTTTATAAACAAATGCATTTGCCAATGACCTCCCATGCTAGGTTTATTTCATAATCATACCTACAAAAACCATGGCCCTATCACATACCTATAATGAAATCCTTTTATGAATATAACAATCGTGTTTATATAATAAAATACTAAGCTAAGGAGAATAAATCTTCTTCTAAGAGCACACCTATCCTGCTTTGATAAGCTGGCCATTTCCAAGTATGGAGTAAATACATATCCTACCTTGTTTTAATTTTAAAGCTCTATAACAATAAGCTAAATAAAATAGTTATGAGTATAGGAAAATCGACACATTGGGACCAAATTATATAATTCAATGTTGACACAATTTTGTTTTCAGAAAAATGATGGAAGATTTAGATGAGAAATATGAAATTGCACATTGGAAACTAGAGCCTTGGTGAAAATATGTAGACTACACAATCATGATAATAATGCACTGATAGTTGCAAACATTTTGATATTGTACCTATGAACTAAATAAACTATAAAGCATCGTGAGGATTTCCATTTTTTCTCCAATCATCGAGAAAATTAAACCTCGTCAAGGTCAACCAACATTTTCATTGCATTAAAAAAAAACATTGAAAGTAGATCAAACTATTGTGTTGTCCTATCTTCCTTAAAGCATACCCTAATCCTTCATAGTATTGCAATGCACCAATTCCCCTAATTCTGATGCATCCTCACTAATTTGGAACAAACCTTTACCTTGATGAAAAATTCAACCTAGACCTTAGTGTAAAATCCTTTAAAATTTTTGAAATTATTAAATGACATCTTCATATAAAAGATCTTAAACATGATATTATTAATGAAGAATTCAACCTAAAATTTAACATAAGATATCATTAAAATTGAAAGAATGAGGTGGATTTGGATTGGGGTTAGATTTGAACTCTTCCTCTTATTCTTAGCACTCTGCATTGTACAACGTAAATGTGTCTATTAATCTATCAGCATAAAAGACAGGAGTGTGAGTATTGAGCACCATGCAAGGAAAAAAGCAAGCAATGTGCAAGGAGTGGTCAGTAACTGGGTGATAACGAGTTGTTTTGGGATTTACTCCCACCATTCCAAAGAGCGGGTAACATTTCTATCCATCATTATACCGACAAAGAGAGTGCTCCCCGTCATCCATTCCTCGTCTCGCGATGCTGAATAATTCCTCTGCCATTACGGAATAGGTCAACAAGCACCAAGGAGTAAATAAGGTTTTGGCAAAGATGAGCTCCAAGAAGTTGATGATAAAGGATTCACAGATGTGATGGAAAGCCATTGAAAATCACACCATCTCATTAGATTCTAGGTATTTTTTGATGTTAATGTCTTAAATTATGACATAGTCTGCAACTCTGCACTTTGGTTGGATAATTTATTGTTATTCATTCCAATGAATTCAGCACTCCATATTCATCAAATACATGGAAACAAAATGCAGGTAACTGGGGAGTTGGGTATGATTGTGACCGTGGGAGATGGAATTAACAATGCATCAACATTAACTACGTCATACATTGGAATAGCAGCCTATGCTATGGAAATGGAGACACAGTATCCAAATTAGAATGATAAATGTGAGATGATCTCAGTGGACCCTCAAGTCCTAGGAACCATTCTACGAGGTTGATATTATCCATACAAACCAATCCAATTTAACTAAAATAGTTAATAAAATAATATGAAAATTACATACCATATTCTTGACTTTGGTAAAGAAAAAAATTTACTCCCACCGACATGAACTAATACCACCTCTGCGAAAACTATATTGTCCCATGTTAAGGACACAATAGTAATCACATTAATTCACATGTAAGTCATGATCACATCTAAATAAAAAGTAAAGTCCAATAAAATTTTAAACAATGGTCACATTAATTTACATGTAAGTCGCAATCACATTGAAATAAAAAACAAAGACTAGTCCAATTTTAAATAATATTTGCATGTAATTTAAAAGTATAAAAAAATGTCCCCAGATGTGGGTGTTTGCCATGCAATATGGACATGGGGTAGACTGATAGGGCCATCTGCCCCCCTCGTATGATCTCACCATCAGCCTCTCATCAATGCGGGCCTTTAATCCAACAGGGGACGTGGCCACATCCAAACATGTAGATGGGACTCGACCGTCATTTCATAGTATGATCGCATTAATTCACCAACCGGCTGCCTAGGCCAAAGTGCCAACCATTATGTTCATCGTCAAGTTCTGGGCTGGTGCATTCGCTCCTGCAGCCCTTGCTTCACCACCCCACTCTGCTCCCAGTCTCTATCCCCCTTTGCTCTGGTTTTCTAAGCATTTCGGCCTTTTCGCCATGCCCGGGAGACAACGCGATGTCCCTTGTAGAGGTCATCAGGGTCGAGGTGTTCAAGAGGAATTCCACATCCCTCTCTCTGCTCAGGCTAGCGGAAATGATTTCGACCTAGAAATACCTGAAGAATTCCAGAGGATTGTCAATGACTGGGAGGACAAATTGTCTGGGGATTTCAGCACAGTCAAAAGAACCCTAGAGAGAAGAGAAAACTACTAGATCTTCAAGAATTTTCTCATCGAACATTTCCTTCGTTTTCACCCGCTGGTTCTTCCCCCCTTTGAGAATCCAGCTCAAATCTCGTCGTTGGTTCCACAAGAAGCTTCACCTTCATCATCTACTCCTCCAAGCTCCACTATTTCCTCGACCACCACTCCAGCCCCTCCATCCTCCTCCATTCCTCCACCTCAATGTCACCCCTCCACTCTCCTGGTAAGCAAGTTCTCATCCAACCCTGTCGTGGCAAAAAAGACCATTCCTCTTCCCACCAAGCAGCCTCCTACAGGTACCATGGAAGCAGATGATACCACCAGCGATGAGGAGATGGTTACGTCCAGTGAAAATCCAGAGGCCAATCCAGGTGATCCTGTGCAACCATATTCCCCATTGTGGAGGAACCCTTCTACAAACCTTAAACAGGTTTCGTCATGGCTACTTGTATTTCTTCAGCTAAATGTTGCTCTACATGCCACACACAGGTTTTCTTGATTATTACACTGCAAACTTGTTTTCTCCTAGTTTGGTTTCTCCCAGAACAAGGGAGGTTTTTTGTTTATGTCTATCTTTGTGGTCTGTTTTCCCTCTTGGAGGGAGGGTTCTGGTTTTGTGGACATGTTTTCCCTCTTGGAGGGAGCACCCAATTTCATCTTGAACTTCTATGTCTGCTTACTATGAGCAGGTCTGCTTCTCTGCATTGTAAACTCTTATGTATCATTATTTTCTTTTTTTAATAGATTAGCATCCAACTTACAAAAAAAAAGTATAAAAAAATGGTAAGACAAGATAGAAATATCAAACAATTGAAAAAAAAAAACTTTAGACCAATTTTATCAAATTAATAAAGATAAAATATTATCATTTAAATTTTGAAAAACATTTTATCTAAAAATATATATATCGTTTTAATTATATAACTAAATGGTTTTTTTTAATAAAAATATTGATAGCCCATTACAAATATTTTGTTTACCCGTGAACACTACATTTGAAAACATGTTATTGTTATCTAAAAATTATTGTTTCAAACATATATAACTAAATTATTTTTTTTAATAATAAATATTGATAGGTATTACAAAGATATTCAAAAGTTGTTAAGTTAAAATTTAGAGACTAAAAGAACAACCTCAGCTCTGTGGCAATGTTTTACCAAAAATGAAATAAAAGAAAATACATCGAGGGTTACAACTGTTGCAGCAGTCGTTCCCACTAGGAATCACTGCATGTTCCTTCCCAGATTTGATCACATGCGTCTTCTTATTTTATATCAAAGCGATTTAAATTTAGAGAAATAATTTTCTACAATAGCAGAGAATCTGAAGAGAAACCTTCTGTTAGCTCTAGTTTATTTCTACCAATTTGCAGGTCGATTGAGCACGAATGGAGGAAAATTGAGTTTTCCTAACCTTGATTGCATTGTTGTCGTGCAAATTCATGGAAGAATCAATTGGCCTACGTCTACAAGATGTGGAAAAAAATTATTTTATGGAATTTCGTGGAAGAATCAATTGGACTGAGTCTACAAGATGTGGAAATAATTGATTTTCTAGGATAGCAAAGAATCCAAAGAGAAGTTTGTTGTTATAAGATCTAGTTGATTCCTACCCATTAGTAATTCATTTATGTGTACTTTCATATGTTTAAGATAAGAATAGAGTGTAAAAATAGCAAAGCCATAGGATCATCATGCTGTATTGAACCTCATAGTGAAAGAAGAATGAATGAGGAAGAATTTTGGTGCAATAATTGCCAAACAATCATGGTGAAAATATTCAAACGAGAGGAAAGAATATTATAGCATAACCATAACTCAATAATCATTAACATGTATGTAATACATTGATGATAAAATAGAGGGAATTTGAATCCTCTAGGAGTGATTGGAATCCCATGACCTGGACTAGACATCACTAACTGTGGAAAGATCACCACTAGAGGCTCACTAGTGTAACTTAGTACAACTGAAACACCTCACAATCAGTTAACTGACCAAGGTAGGTGAGAAAATGCACCTAACTCCTTTTTAGGATTATATAATCCTCCCTTGTCCATATATAGTCTATTTGATAATCTTGTCTAGCATAGGAAGACATCATTATTGTACTAGAGTATGGGGAACACATATAGCATTTAACTGCCACTTACTGCATGTTCATGCATGATTTTATGTGCCTCTGAGACCAATCCCTACATTATAAGAGCCACTCTAAGTGCCACCAACATCCTCCATCAGTTGGTTGTTGTAGGTAGGTAGTTATGTTGAGTCAACCTTCAGTTACATTCAGTTAGATCACTCTCAGTTAGTCTAGTGCCAGTTTTACATGGTTTCATGGGGAAGCGGCGCATTTTTCCACCTACCTCATCAGTTTAACTGGTTTAACTATTTTAACTTATTGTCATACTTATTTAGACATCAAGAGTTAGACTAGTGGCTCCCATGTAGTGATTTAGACACTCTCAGTTATCCAGTTAGTCAGGTTTAGTTGGTAGATTTGAATCTTATTCACATGTTTCGAATTCTCCTTATTGTAACACTGTTGTATACTGCTGGAAATAATGAATATTAATATTTTAATTTATTGATCAATTCTTATCAAATTTGTCTTGTTCAGTGTACATTTTTCTTGATATTCCACTACACAATTCTACCTTTCAATTGCTCTCATTTTCCTATAGATCAATGGTTCAATAATTTAACATGGTATCAAATCCTTTTTTAGGCTAGCAGCAAGTCTTGTCTGATCTCCATTGTACACCAGAAGCAGTTCAATTTCCTCATAAATCTTGGAATGATAGCCTTTCTCCCTTTGAATTATGTTCAGAGAATCCTATCTAGGTGTGACGGACTCTGAGAAAGTGTACATGTCAAGGTGGAAAGGCTTGAAACTAATATGATTGCGAATTGATTTGGTTTTTGCAGTGATATTTGCAGGTACCTACGTAGCTTCTTGAGGAATTGACTATTTCAGCATACAGATAGATGGATTCTTCAGCTCTCGTACCTTGAATCCTTACACCCTTCAACTACTCTGATTGGGGGGAATATATGCAGGTAGCCTTGCACAATATTGGTCTGTTTAGGATGAAAATGGGCAGAGAAACTAAGCCCCAACAGTATGTTGAGAAGAACAAATTTTTGAGTTGGCTTAATGAGGCCTTCGGCTTCATGTGCACTCATATCTCTCAGGATATTTTGTTCCATCTTAAGGGACTTAGGACTTCGAAGGAAGCTTGGGAAAATATTGAATCTTTGTTTGGAAAACAAGATGAGCTTCGAGGGCACATATTGGAGAATGAGCTCATAGATTTACGGCCCAACAGTCTCGAATCTATTCAGAAATTCTTCACAAAGTACAAGTCATTAGTACTAAAATGCAAACAAGGTGGATTAGAGAGGAAATATGAGCAACTTGTGTTGTATGTACTTAGTATGCTTGGATCTGAGTACTCGGTCTTTGTCTCTACATTCCATTCTAGAAGAGCTTCCATCCCCAATTGGAAGATGCCTTCTCTAGATGCTTGTGTTGAGTCCTTAATACAAGAGCAAGACAAATTGGTTCACATGGGAGTTATTCAAACCTCCAAGAATAAATCACTCTTGATGTCAGACTCAAAAAATGCGCAAGTCAGAGGGAAGCACAAAGGGAATGATCCCAAAGCCACTGATTTGAAGCCAAAGGAGAATCAGATATCTTTAGAAGGAGCCTCGGGTTCCAAGAAAAAGAACAAATTCGAGAATACTAGATGTCCATACTGTATGAGAGGCTTTCATATGGAGAGCCAGTGCATGAATAATACAATCGACTAGATGTCAGCGCTCCTTGAACATAGAAATATTTCCCTCCCACAAGGAGCAAAAAATACTGATGTTGGAAAACCAACAGAAGATCATGAAAGATGCCATGCCTTGAAGGCATGCCTTACTCAGTTGAAATCTTACTTGATTTATTATGGAGCATCCAACCACATGGTTTCCTCTAATGAATCCTTCTCCACTCTCACTGTATCAGGAGGACCTAGCATTCACATGGGAGATGACTCCCAAATCCCAGTTGTTGGGAGAGGTTCTATTAAAATCTAGCATGGTGAGTTCAAGAATGTTCTCTATGTGCCCTCTCTTGTAGAAAATATGTTGTATGTTCATCAGATCAACCATATAAGCTCTCCCAAGAGAGTTACATTCGACTTTGACTCAGTTGAAATCACAGAAAAAGCTATTGGAAATATCATAGCGAAAGGGTTTGCTAACCATGCCACAAGGACATGTGAGTTCTCTCATTTTTTTCTTGCTTCACACCCAACATATTTATTGAATCATGCCAACAACACCAGAAAGCTATGGCATGAGATATTTGGGAACCTCAATTTCAAATATCTCTAGCAACTCCACAATGACAAAATGGTTGAAGGCTTGCCTCTCATCCAAACATCAGATGAAGTATGTCATGGTTGCTTGGTAGGTAAGCATTCAGAGAAGAGGTATGAAGTTAGGAACGAAACTAGAGCTACCTCTACACTTGATCTGATACACAATGATGTTTTAGAACCAATTCCTACAACATCCATTAATGGTTCTAGGTATTTCCTTAGTTTTATTGATGATTGGTCAAGGTTCTGCTGGGTATATTTCATGAAACGGAAATAAGAAGTATTCGAAATTTTTAAGTTTTAAAATCTTTGATTGATAATAGTTTCAGGAAAAATATCAAGTCCATTAGATCAAATAATGGAGGTGAATACATTAAAAGATATTTTTAGAATTATTGTGAATCTGAGGGGATTTGAATGGAACACTCAGCTCTATACACACCACAGAGAGGAAAAATAGATCATTGAAGGATATGGAAACTTGTCTTATCCAAGCCAAGGATCTTCCTCATTCTCTTAGGGCTGAAGCTATAAACTGTGCTTCATACATACAGAATAGAGTGCCTCATAAATCAATTGTTGGGGCCACTCCTTTCGAAGCACTGCATGGGAATAATCCTAATGTCTCTCACTTGATATTTTTTGGTTCCAAAGCTTGGTCCAGAATACCCATGTATAAGAGGAAGGCGTTCCAAGCTCAGAGTAGTGAGTGCATACTGCTAGGATATGTTGAGTATGCAAAAGCATATAAGTTGATGGAACTTGCAACTAGAAAGTGCTTCATAGAGCACAGTGTTCAGTTTGAAGAAGATCAATTGCTTGATCTCCCACCATCTAAAGCACAAGAAGGTATAAACACTCTTCCATTTCCTTTTGATGATGATATTTTGTCACATGTTTCATATTCAGATCAAGAGGAACAAGATCAACATGATCTTGATATTGAGGTTGTACCTCATGAGAATCTAGATCCAAATCTAGCTCCCATCCCAAATCAGTGGCCTAAGCCTAAATGGGCCCAAAATCTCATTGAAGCAACTGGGGATGGTGTTGGGAATCCTAGAGACAAAAGGAGAACAAGGTCCCAGTATCAGAATGAGCATGTTGCACTCTCTCACATAGCTTCACTATCTACAGAGTGGTGCAACAAACTTATAGGAAAGTGCTACTTGATGATAGCGAATGATCAATCATTTGTCCCACAGAAGAAAAAAATTGATCATTCCATCATCCTCCAGAAAGAAGAAACACATACAACATCGATCATATCATAAGAACATTGAGAGGTTCACATGCACAACTTCAAGATGTTGTTGCATAGAAGAACCATGTTGCTGCATAGTTTTGCAAATTGCAGCAAAATTTTGCAAGTTATTACCGAAACAATAAAATTTTCTCTTAAGTATAGCTTTTTTTCATGTTTCTTCTTATTTTGAGGGGGTGAGGGTATAAAAATTAAGCTCATAGGAATCTATGAACCAAGACGAAACTCACAAATATATATCACAAAAAATTTACTCAGTATTGACATGAAACAGTGCAAAAAATGTCTTGCAGCTATATAATGCTTTTATTAATAGAAAAAGTAAATGGATGCAATATGGATAATTAATACAATGTAATACACTGGTATTAATAACCAGTCAATTCAAATACATGAGAGGAAATTTGAATTGATTGACTCAATCTAATTGCATGGATAACAAGACATGTCTAAGTCACTATCGGAGCTTAACTAGTTAGCTCCAGTTGTCTAAATCAGTGCCTCAATCAGTTAGAATCAGTTAAACTAGTCTAAATGATGTGGTAGGTAAGAAAATGTGCCTTTCCACATGCATTTAATGAATGAATGGCTCTAACTAAATATAACTGAATGTAACTGACTCCTAACTAGGCTTGACTAGTCACCAACTGAACTCAACTGAAGGAGGTTGGTTTTGACACTCCCAGTGACTCCTAAATTGTAGGGATTGGTCTAGGATGTGCCTAAATTGATGCATGCAAGTGCACTCAGTGGAATTTAGACTCAACTAGTGTTCCCCGCACTCTATTAACTGGTACATGTGGCCCAATTAGGCCATGTGGACCCAATGGTACTAGTGACTCAATAATGACTGAAAAGACTCCTAATTTAGGCATAATTGACCAATTTGGACAAGTGAGCATTATAATCCTAATAGCCCCCCTGAATTCTAAATTGGAAAATTTGTGGGCCCTGGTAACTAAGACCATAGGTCACCCATTACAGATGAAATGAAAAAGTAACTTCTCAATACAAACGGGGAAAAAACCTCATGGGAAAAAATCCCCCCCTCAAACTAAGTAGGTAAAATCAGGATTCAAGTTAAAAAAACTTGAGAAAATGTTGCTGCAACCATAATATCTATGGTGTAGTGAAGAACCATTATTGTTATTATGTGCACAGGTATCTTGGGACCTGGCATGTAGACTTATCCATCTTCTCCCAAAATGATGATGGAAGGAAGGAGGAATGTAACCTTTGTCTCTTTTTGGAGGAGAGACATGATCCTCTTTGTTCTTCTGAGAGAATTGTAGTTGATCAGACCTTTTCATGTAGCATCTCATAGGGATTTTGTTGCATCTCTCTGAAGGAAGTGAGATTGCATGACATAGCACAAGGTTCTCTTTATGAAACTGATTTCTTGTCCTCATTATGTCAAATGGATTTCCAGTCATCTTTATAGCTACCCCAATAACCTTTTGTGCTCTTTTGGGCTTAGGAGTAGGAGTAGGGACTGGATTTGGATCTGAATCACTCTAAACTTCAATATCATAAACTGATACAACTGAGTATTCTACTTCGGATTCTAAAATACTAGTGGAAACTTCAAAAGGAGTAGATAGAATGTTTTTACCTCCCCTTTCAAGTGGCACCTGAGAGTGCACGTGATATGAAAATGTAAAAAGTGTGAGAATTCATATGCCTTAGAGGCATGATTTGCAGCACATTTCGCTATGATTTTCCCAGTAGAGATATATGTGATTTCCACTAAGCCAGGACCAAATATCACTCACTTTGGAGGGCCAGTGTGAGTCATCTGGTATACAAATAACAGATTTTCATATAAGGAGGGAACATAAAGTACATCATTGAACTTTCCATGTTTAAATTTGATAGGACCCCTCCCTTCAACTTGAACTTGGATGTCATCACTCATGTGAATTCTAGGACCATCAGTAGACTGTAGTGAAGAAAATGATTCTCTGGATGCAACCATATGATTGGATACTCCAGAATCAATGAGGAAAGAATGTGTTTTTGAACAACTAGCCTTTAGTGCATGGCATCTTTCCTCATGCTCTTCAATCTTTTCTCCATGGTAAACCTTCCTTGCGCTAGATGGTAGAGTGATGTTATTTTTCTCCAGGAGAAGAGCCATTTGATGTATTGTTATCCTCATACAGGATATTTCTGGATGAAATCCCCTTTCATAATAAGAACAGAGGATCTTTTCTTTTCCCTTCTTCCTGTTTCTCGTCGAACCTGAGGACTTATCTGATTGCTCATTCTCCTTAGGAGGCTCATTATTTTTCCTTTGCTTCCCCTTTCCATTCGTAGCTTTGGGTCCTCCAACAAACAAGGATTTATCTTTGGAAGATATGATGATCCCCATTTGGACAAAATTTTCATGCTCATTGGTAAGGGACTCAATGAATGCATTAAGGGTGGGCATCTTCCAATTCAGTGTTGTGAGATTCCCAGTATGAAAGGTTGACACAAAGACTGAGTAATATGCACCAATTTTTGAGAGGATGGAAAGGATGAGTTGATCATCTTCCTTCTCAACTTTACACAGTTTCAAATGGAGCACTAGGTGCCTGAATTTGGTGAAGAAGTCATGCATGGTTTTGAATTTTACCGGGTCAAGAGATATCAGCTCATTCTCTAGTTGATATATCCTCAATTCATCTTGCTTATCAAATAGAGTAGCAAGCTGATCCCAAATCTCCTTGGGATTCTTCAATCCAATGATGTGGAAGAGAATATCTCTAGAAATTGAAAGGCACAGAAATCCATATGCTTCATCAAGCTTATTCTAGTATTTTTCTTTGTCAACATAATGAATTGGCTCTACCTCTATGTCCATTGTGACTCTACAGAGTCTTTTGGAGAAAATATGAATCTCCATGTCCTCCTTCCACTCATGGTAGTTGAAGGGAGTGAGAAGATCCATAGAAGGGGCCATTATCTTGCTATAGCGAATGCAGTGAAGGAGTTTGAAAAACATGTAAATCACACAAAAAATAGACAAAGAAAGGTCGACAACCTACACTTTTGGAGTTTGCTTCACACCAGGCTTAGTCAATCAAGCAAGCTTGATCAACAATTCATTTTCCCAGGAATTATGTGGTAAAATATCTGATTATAGTGTAGAGTTGGAAGGAGCAATTTTGCTCAAAAATTTCGATCCAACATGAAATATGTAGAAGGAGAAGTGCCTTGTCCTGCCGAGAATATGATACCCTATCAAATATGAGCTCACGGGAATCTATGAACCAAGAAAAAACTCACAAATAGATCTCACAAACAATTTACTTAGTATTGACATGAAACAGTACAAAAAATGGCTTGCAGCTGTATAATGCTTTCATTAATAAAAAAAGTAAATGGATACAATATGGATAATTAATACAATGTAATACACTAGTATTAATAATCAGTCAATTCAAATACATGAGAGGAAATTTGAATTGATTGACTCAATCTAACTGCATGGATAACAGGATGTGTCTAAGTCACTATCAGAGCTTAACTAGTTAGCTCCAGTTGTCTAAATCAGTAAGTCAATCAGTTAGAATTAGTTAAACTAGTCCAATTGATGTGGTAGGTGAGAAAAGGAACCTTCCCACATGCATTTAATTAATTATTGGTGCTACCTGAATATAACTGAATGGAACTGACTCCTAACTAGGATTGACTAGTCACCAACTCAACTCAACTGAAGTAGGTTGGTTCTGGCACTCCCAATGGCTCCTAAATTATAGGGATTGGTCTAGGAGGTGCCTAAACCGGTGCATGCAAGTGAAGTCAGTGGAATTTAGCTTCAACTAGTGTTCCCCACACTCTAGTAACTGGTACATGTGGCCCAATTAGTCCATGTGGCCCAATGGTACTAGTGACTCAATAATGACTTAAAAGACTCCTAATTTAGGCATAATTGACCAATTTGGACAAGGGAGGATTATAATCCTAACAGAGGGTTTCCCATAAGGTTTTCCCCATTTTCCTTAGTTTATTAAGCAGTTTTATTTTTCATTATATTGTATGGGTGACTTTTGGCTTAGTTTCCAGGGCCCAAAGTATTCCAAGTCAAGATTAAAGGGGGGTGTTAGGATTATATAATCCTCCCTCATCCATATATAGTCTATTTGATCATCTTTTCTAGCATAGGGAGACACTATTATTGTACTATAGTGTGGGGAACACATATAGAGGTTAATTGTCACTTACTGCATGTTCATGCATGATTTTATGTGCCTTATGCAGGTGGGTAGATCTCAACCGACCCCAACCAGCACTTCCAGGATCTAATGGCTCCTACACTTAGCAGGACTACCAAATTTATCCCAATGTCCAAATTCTACTCTAAAACTACCTTCCCACGGCTTTACCTCTACAAATCCCCTTCTGCAGGCGAGATGCGGGATGCGGGATCTCGATTGCCCAAATTTATCTCCGCAATTTCATTTTTGTAACATAGTTTCTGCATGTAGGATGTGGGATGTGGGATGACAACTTTCCAAATTTACTCCCCCATAACTTTCCCTCTACAAACCTTTCCCCGCAACTTCCTCGGCTGCCTGATCCTCGCAGCCTTCTCCATGACCGTCCATCTTCTTCTTTTTGATGTGGCCCTCACATCTCTATGGATATTTTAACTTCCTCACAACTCTTGGTGCGGGATACTTCAGGACCGTCAAATCTTGATCTGTGGTCTCAATTTCCACTATTCACTCTCTGCAAAAACTCATTAAGGCATAAAACTTGTGGGTTGCACCGATTGATCATGAAATTGATCAATCCAGCATGCAATCTTCACGATACTATAACCTAACACTCTTATGCATGCATCTAATCTCTACTTCAACTGTTTAAGCAAGAAATCGATACATTAAATTAACACTTCACTGAAATACACATATATTCATGAAAACGCCGAAGTCGGCTCTGCAAGATATACAGTTCAACACAACACATGCATAAAGGATAACAACCCTACCAACACATGATTAATCCTTATATTAATCAAAAAGGAAAATGCACACATCTTGTATCTCTCTCATTCCGATTCTTCAAAATATTTACAAACAGGAATCAAAAACAGGTTTGTCCTCTCTCTGCAAACTCAGAATTCTAAATGTTGAAGAGTATAACCCCTCCTACATCTCTAAATGGTCTATTTAAACTAAAAATTGTTATCCTATCCTGAGTGGTCCTGCAACTGAAACAAACACTACTAAGACGCATGATGAAACATCCATGTCTGAACAAACTAACGATGGTTTGATCTCCACACAGGGAGTCGTGATCTGCAATGTTTTCCTATGCCACTATTCAGATTATGAATCATCACAAAAATGGTTACAAAAGATGCCATAGCATGTGACCAATTCATCACATTGCTGCATGCCACGATGCTCCTGCATCAGACTCGCAAGGTCAAAAATTATGAACCCTTGTTCATAAGATCAGCTACAGTGAAACCCTTGGCTTCTAACTCTGCAGCGCTCATCCAAGTAGAATCCTCTATTGGTCGCTTCTTCCACTTGACCAAATACTCCAGATAGTCCTTCTTCCTTGTACTCTTTGACACCCTTGTGTCCAGAACTGCCTCAACTTCCAATGGTTGTGTCACAGGAATATGTGCTACCCATTGTAAGTCTTTAGTAGGATGTTCACCTCCTATAAAGGTTTCAGTTTCACCTGCTACATAAGGATATAGATATGCTACATTAAATACTGGTGAAATACCCACTCCTGTAGGTATCTCTAACTTGTAAGAATTCGTTGAAAACTTCCTGAGTACTCTACAGGGTCCAATATTCTTCACATTCAGCTTGTTATAATCTCCTTTAGGAAATCTATCTCTCTTCAGATATGCTAAGACCAAATCTCCTACTTCATAGTTCTTTCCCCTCCTTCTAGAATCTACTTGGGCCTTGTAACTAACGTTACTCTACTGCAATCTTGCTCTCACTTGCTCCTGCAACTCATTGACTCTTGTTGCAAACTCTTCTCCATCAGCACTTCGCTTCTCCAATTGACCTAAGTCACGAAGTTCATACACTCCTCTTGGATGTATTCCATACATAATTTGAAATGGACTCATCTCTGTACTCCTGTTTGGTGAATCATTATATGAAAACTAATCTTGAGCTAATGCTTTGTCTCATGGCTTAGGACTTTCCCCAATCAAAATCCTCAACATGTTTCCTAGAATCCTATTGACTACTTCGATTTGTCCATCATACTGTGGGTGATATGCTGAACTAAAATTCAGTCTAGTACCCAACTTCTTCCACAAGGTTCTCCAAAAATTTCCTGTGAACTTCACATCTCTATTTGATACAATGCTTCTAGGTAAACCATGTAGTTTCACAACTCCATCAAAGGACAAGTTAGCAATGTGTGTGGCATCACTAGTATTGTAACATGGAATGGAATGTTCCATCTTAGAAAATCTATCAACAACAACAAAGATAGAATCATGTCCCCTCTGAGTTCTTGGTAAACCCAGAATGAAATCCATACTCATGGAATCCCAAGGCCTAGTTGGAATAGCCAATGGTGTATACAATCATGTGTTCTAGCTTCTCCCCTTAGCATGCTGGCATACTCTGTATATGCTTACAAACTTCTCAACTTCATACCTCATCCTTGGCCAAAAATAGAAATGACCCAACTATCTGAAAGTTTTATCACTTCCAAAGCGACCTGCCATACCTCCATTATGTTTCTCTTGTATCAATTTCTCTCTCATAGAACACTTTGGTATACACAGATTATTGTTTTTAAAGAGTAAACCATCTTGTAGTGTATACTCCATCCATGTCTCTCTGTCCAACTCTACTGGATTCTTACACTACAACACATCCTAGAATTAGCGTCCCTTTTTAGGGTAATTTTTTTTTACATTGAGTGGTCAAACTAGACGCTAAATGGGACGCATCATGGACAAAACTTAAAGCGTCTCAAAAAACGTCTTTTTTTGCTTCCTAAATAGTATCCTTTATGACGTCCAAAATAGCGTCTCTTTTTTTTCTCCAGAATATCATCCAACTTTGCTTCCTAAACAACGTCAAGGTTTGCTTCTAGAATAGCGTCCAACTTTGCTTCCTAAACAACGTCGAGGTTTGCTTCCTAAATAACGTCCTACTTTGCTTCCTAGCGAGTGTCCGCATTTGGTTCTTAAATGACACCCCCGTTAGCTCCATATTTGCATCCTTAATAGCACCATGTTAGCATCCAATATTGCATCCATTTTTTCTACCACTTTAGCATCCCATTTTGTACCATATTTTACTTCCAAACATGTGCCAATTGTTGCTTCCAAATTTGCACCAATTTTTGCTTCCTTTTTTGCATCATGTTTTTCTACCAAAATGAAGCCAAATATTTCTTCTATTGTTGCACCAAATTTTGCTTCCTATGTAGCGCCATGTTTTGCATCCAAAGTAACATCTTATTTTTCTACCATATCAATGCCATGTTTGGCTTCATCATTAGTGCCATGTGTTGCATCCTTTTTAATGCGTCTCTCATGTTTTGGTCACTAATTTAGTCATTTTTAGTATTTAACCATTATTATAATATCATTAGGGAATGGAGGAATCGAACCACCAACCTCCTGCTTGTAAGGTAGGCGCTCTTCCATTGAGCTAGAACCCTTTAATAATTTGGGAACCTAACTTACAGAGTCCTCTTTAATGGTAAAAGGGATCAATACACAACTTTGAGTATCTAATGGTCAACAAAGGATGATAGATTGTATTATATTCAACATGGGATTGATTACGTTCCTTGGTTCTCTGTATATCATTTTCCTATGATTGTAAAGTTTCTATCATTACAGTACCAACATCTGCAGGTTGTGAGGCAGTAGCATCACCTTTTTCTTGTGATCTGGTGGTATCATGGGCCTAATATGATCGAGTGTCATCAGCTGGTTGAGCCCTCTTTAACTGAGAAACAAAATTATCCTCAATTCCTAATTCTATTGTAGTGCCACTCATTACTCTAAGTTGCTGACTATCATCAACCCGACTACTCAAACGATTTATTGGTCACCCACTTCGATGTGTTCAGTAAATAGAATCCAATTGGGACGAAGCTAAAATACTTTCAATATTACTCTCTACTACAACCCTATCATTTTTTGCAATCATAGACACATTACATTATATATGTCCGATCAATTGAAAATGGTAACTGGAATTATGTTGATGTCTTTACTCTCCATACTAGTTATTGTCAAATTGCCACATTTGGACTTGTTAAATCAGAAAAGTTCACAAATTCAGAATCACAATAAATTCTGAATCACAAGTCCTAGCACAAATAAGAAGTTTTATACATATGCAGATTCCTAGTATGCATGATTTGGGTAACCTTTGCCACAAATTTTATGCACAGCCAAGCAACCTTCATATTCCTTAAACCTAGCCTAAACTAGCACAACCCTAGTGAAATCTTGGAAAAGTTACAAGTTCTACATATTCATCTAACTGAAAACAGAACTGGTAATTCACCTTCTATATGCATGGCTGCAAATATTAGATACCTTAATGCACATCAAACGGTTTCCAGTCATTCCCAAATTATTCCCATTTCCTTGTAAAACTGGTGTTTTTAAAAAAGTTCCAGATATACTAATAAAATCACAAAATACTATATTGTTGATTAATGTTCCACAAAAGATAGAACAATTGAGTACTTACAGTAATCTTTGCAGAATATTCATGAAATGAAGAGACCAACAAGAATAAGCAGCTGCGTTCGATCCAACTTCTTTGCAATGGTGTTGTTGCATGATCAGAATCTGACAAATTCAAGGAAATGTATAGCAAAGGGACTACGTAATTAATATCCATGTAGAGTTATTCCACTCACCCATTTCATTTTCAAATTTTCTCTTTGCAGGATCATCTTGAGAAGTTTAAACGGTAATACATTGCTTAATAAGCATTTTGGAGGATAAAAGCCTACCAACTTGTATAGTGAGAAGCAGATCAATCATAATAGAAAAAAATGAAAGCTTTAATATCTAACCTTCTCACATTGATCTCTGTTACTTCAAATCTACATCTAAGAGAACGTAAGAAATGAATAGCCTTGCCTAGCTCCACCCCTCACCCCGTAACACGAAAAAATAAAAGTAATTTTTAAAATAAGAAAGGCTTTGCACAAAATGTGTTGAAACAAAATAACAATATTATTTGCGTAAATATAAACATGCATAGTTTTGCACACCAAGGTAGTTCCACTTCTTTCCTTCAAAATCCTAACAAGTCTATGCACATTCATCATCATATTTCTCACAAATAAGGCCAAGACTAGCCATCTGTGTACACTGTCACTAGTACAGAATACATTGCAATCGAGCAAAACGCGTAATATAATTGAATTGAATTTATTGTCAAGGAAAGAATGTATTGAAGGTAGATTTAATTTCAATTTTTAGCCCAAGAATTTAATATTGAAATTTCAATCATAAGCATGAAATGTTAGCTTGAAAAGGCTTAGACAATCTTCAGGTAAACCATTTTCATTATGAACATCTAGAACAAATCAAGCATCAGTATTCTTGTTGATCTGATCATAAATTATCCTCATCTGGAATGGTACCCCATACCAACCTTAATTCAATTCCTAGAAGCTAGAACTAATAGAGATACAGTTCATATTGATATTTGTACCTCAATCTAAATTGATCTACCCAGTCTGAAATTATGTTTCTACTCTTCCATTACTTTTCAAGTTTTCACATATTAGCGTAAGTGACATTGGAGTCATCATAACCTCTACCTTCTAAAGTTTAAACGATTGAAAAACCTATGAGCACTTGGTTACTCACATTGCATTGATTACATGTCAAAACATAATTTCAAAACTAGACTTTCATTAAACACAATTTTCTTCATATAGCATATTTATTATTTCCAGCTAGGGTAATGAAAAAAAATATGGAGTCAGATTGTAAATTGAAAACTATCCATTGACCTTACAAAATTCATGCATGCAATAAAGAATAATACCACCACAAACTTGTGTGGCATTTTCCCACATACCATGAAGAATATCATGCAATGATCCCATTGTTGCAAACTCATATGCAAGCACACGAATGTTGCCCTCAACACAATATCCAACAAGTTCCAATACATTTTCATATTTTAATCTTGAGACCATGGACACCTACAAGCATATTTAAAATAATATTACAAAATCCATGTGACAAAGTAAAAGTAGATATCTGGGCTTAATATTTATTTGTTGAAATATTAGAATTAAAAGAAACAGCAAAACAAGTGACCTTAAAATAAAAGCCTTTTAGTTTAACATTAGAATGTCTTACCTGTGCAACTTTACATTAGAATGACAACTTTACATTGTGACCTCACTATTGTAGGAAAATTCGATCTTTTATAAAATAAAAACTTGATCCTATAGCACTATTTGTTTATACGCTAAACATTTCCATAGCATTGTTTTCTTCTATCGAATCATTATTTTCTTCTACCGGGCTCAACCCTTAACACACAGTTCCAGGTCTATTTCAACTTGATATTTCACACCATGTTCCAGTAACACACAACTCTTGGCTCTTTTATCGAGATGACCCTTCACATACAATTGTAGGGCTGACCCTTTACACACAATTTGGGTCCCCAACCCACCAGGGGTGTTACATTTGCAATTTACAAGATTATCATAATTAATGAATAAATCCAAGAGTTATAACATATGGTGTTATCGAACAAACTCACAATCATAATTTGATTCATACCAAGAGGTATCATAGCGGGGATTCTTGAATTGTCACTTTAAGGAGTACCCTATGTTCATGCAACTATAAATTTCTCCAGAAAAATACAAATTCCATATGAAAGAGAATAGCATGCAGCAAAACGCAATATTGTCATTTCAAAACCAAATCAGGATTTCTCAAGAAGGGTATATTAAGTTACCAACAATTTTCTAGGATCATAATTCATCAGTTTGTGATGTGTGATCATAACAGTTGGTTGTCAATAGATTTAACAAAAGAACTTTCAATGACCAAAAAAAGCCTTCTGTAGCATTTATTATTTATAGCTACAAAAATACTATGTTGCATACCTTTTATATTGCCATTTGATAGAAAGAGACTTCCACTATCAGCTGACCTTTGAATGTCATCTACAGTACAACAACTGAAGCACCTCATGACTCTTCCTAGATAATCCCGGCGTATTCTTGTAGCCCAATACCTCAAGCCACTGTTTCCAACAAATAAATCACTTAAGAGAAAAGTAGAGCAAGAAACAAATTACTTAGAGTGTCACAGTTATTGTTGTGTTAGAATTTCCAAATCAATGGGATTGGACACCCACATTGCGCATAGTACACATATGCATCATCATCCTACAAATAAATTAAGCGCAAACCCCTAGGAATCCACTTAAAAACAGGCACGGCCATGAAGCAATCCTATTTCCGGAGTAAGGGAGGATGCTAACTTATTAACCTAGGAACTTGCACACCAAAGCTTACTGCCATATTAGCAGAGCTGTAGACCCATGTTGTGTTTTAAGGACCATTTTTGGAATGTGGGAAGATTTATTTTTTCTCTTTAACAGTAACATTTGGGTAGACACCGCAAATAGAGAAATTTACATTTAATTTGTTGCATCTCTGGGCCATCAAGATCGCTAGGAATTTCACCTAGTTTTCAATGCATTTTTCTTTTACAGCAGCCTACCTGAGTCATCGTTACAACAAGAGCTTCAACCTGGAGCTAGAAAATAGTCCCACAGACCATAGAAAGTTTTAATATTGACGTAAAACGAAGGAAGGGAAAAAAACAAGAGGAGACCTTGGGATCTTCATATGAACTTCTCTAATTTTACTAGTGCCTTTTATGAACAAAAAAAACAATTTTTTTCTAACATACACTATTGCCACCACCACTGTGCATGGATAACATACCTTCTACACAATATCAAGAGATACATAAATAATACTTTGAGATAAGAAACAACAAAAAAAATATCTAGATATGACAGAAATAGCTTCTTAGCACACAGAAACTATCAACAAACTGACAATGTATGTACAAAACAAGAGTAAATGTCTAGACCCAGCTGTAAGTAGTGAAGGAAATTAACAACAATAAAGGGATTAAGCATAAGCCAGGTGTAAAACAAAAATCACCTTTAGCACTCCAACGTACTACAACATGGGCGCTCTTCCAAAAATAGCTTTACAGTAGAATGATCCATAGGAACACCAAGCACGAGGATTGTATAACTTTAAAAAAACATAAAAATGCAAGACTTTAAATGATGATTTGGAAAGGTTTTGTGAGACCTAAAAATAGAGCCCGCTTGGGAAAGATAAAGAGAGTGAACTATCTTTTAATATGTTCCCACTGTCCATGTCATAGAATTCCAAAATCAACTTGAGAGAAAATCAAAGTGCAAAGACATCCCACCACGCAGATGAAGCTTATTTTATTTATGGATGGAATTTTAATGATAATGATGTGTGTCAATGATTTCCCAAAACAGTATCTTGCTCAACATTTTCAATTTCAAGTCCGTGTCTCAACAATTTAGCTAAACAACATCCAGCTCAAACTTTCAGAAGTTAAATAAATATCTGGATCCAGAACAGCATCAAGATCAACATCAAAATTAAGAATAGACAAATTTCCACTTTGGAAGCCCATGAAGAAACCTCATACGCATGAGTTTGGTGAAAATAATTTCATTTTTTTCTTTGGTGAAGCAATCATGATTTCAAACCCCATGGATCCATTACAACCTTGATATAACAGACATACATACACAACACAGGCTACTTGTACCTCTATATCACTAGGGATCTCAAGGAAATAACAATTTCATTCATTATAAATGACACTTTAAAACCCATGAGAAATTCATATATGCAAAAAACCCACCTGAAGAAGCAAACAAATATCTAGTACATTCCGAACAAGAAAACCCATTGTGCTACTATCTTCAACTGTTTTTGGCATCTTAAGATGCATAGCAGACAACTTAAAACGAAGCTTCTAAGATTCCAATTCACCCACTCAAATTTTTTGAGGTGAATTTTTGCAACATATGTACCTGAATACTATCAAGCTCAAACCAATAGATTGATTTCAATGAGAAAATCCTAGGAATCAAATACTCCTTGTTCTGTTAAGTTTGGTTGGCAGTTCCTTCAACAAAAAATATCTCTTGTTTCAATTGTATTCCAAAGCCATTTTACCTGCTAAATTTTTGTAGGAAAGTTTAAAGGTGAATGTTCTCGTGAATGTCATTGAGCCCAAGTAAATTTAGTATATTGGATACAGATAGTATTAATCTGTTAATCAAATATGCATGTATTATCTTTTTTCTAAAGGTTGGTTGTCGTTATTTTAACCAATATGCTTAGTGTTTTGGTTTGCAAAGGATATAGGCATCCATTGAAATTAACTTAACAAATCTAGGAATGTTGCTATTAAGAATATGTACCAAAATTATTCCTATGATATTGTTCTTGCTTGTTTTAGCTGAAAGATATTATATTAACTAGCGGTTTTCTCAAATAGGTAAGGTCCTGGTCCTAGAGATCTGTTAAATTATTGTAAAGCACTATGAACTTTGAAGTGAAAGATTTGATTTAATTTGACCAACAAGAAAACATGCTGATATAAACATTCATTTTGAAATATAAGTCATGTATAAGCACTAAGTGCCTGCTACAATTTGCATGCAAAAAGGCAGACTTCCATCAGCTAGCTACATACAGTTCATGAACTAGTAATGAGAAAACAATCATCACATTTCTCATTTCAATTCCTTGTGACATTACACACCAAATAAAGTAAAATCACAATTCTCCTTTTAGTCCATTGTCTCCATTAAAATTCTATACATATAGGGAGTAATCTTGCATTTCACTTTCTACCATGTGTGTTCCACTACTAAACAATAAACATGTATATGAAGAATGATGGAGAAAATGCCCATCTTGGCTGAGAATGTAAGCAAGAATACATAGCCATGAAATCCAAAAAACAACTAGTAGGTAACCCTGACTCCTTGATATCTTAGAATTTATACAATAAGCTCACCTTTGCCAGACCCCACATACCTTCCACAGATCTTGCAATCTTGGATAAAAAGGAAAGTGGCCACTTCTATTACATTCATCTATTTCAGAAACTTCATGCATTCTTCATTCTCATCTCCATTCATCCTTGCAAATACCATAGTGTCAGTCATTTTCCTGGCAAGCTTGACCATAGTTGGGTAGACCTTAACACAAGGCCCGCAATGCTTCATCCCAACATCAAGAACAACCAACTTGTGTTCGTCTGAATGTTTCTTGATAAATGCTTCAACATCCTACCTATTATGGAGCTGATGAATAGGAGCATCATTGTCAGCATAGTAGAGGACATCACCCTCCAACTGGTCTGGACCAATGCCTTCTTCTTCATGAATTTTCACCATGCTCTTGTAAAAGCTAAAATGGGGGACAGACGTTATATTTTCTCTTGCACATAGCTCCTTCATCTGCTCAGACTCATCTCCAATTACTAGAATTAATCTCACATCTGGGCAAGTCCTGTTGAGGTCAACCATGAATGGGTATATTCTTTTGCTGTGATAACTGTGACTTGCTACATATTCCACCACTACAAGCTTGTTCTTTGTAAGCATATTCCACCAACCAGTGCTTTCCAAACAATTTATGCTTGTGTATATAAAGGCAAGCTATGATGAAGTATGAAGTTGCTATTCTCCTGGTTGAAAATGAGATGGCATGTGCTACCGATGTTTCCCTACTACCGCACAACAAGAACGTGGCTTCCATGGCGTCCTCCGACGCAATGGAAATGAAACCCTATGAAAATCTACAAACATTCACACAAACCCTTGGATGACAATCGAGTATTAAAATAGGGCACAAGAAGTATATAATTTGATGTGGCAAATGCAAATAACAGCAACAAAATACATCACATACATCAAATAAGGGAAAACAAATGGGGATGAAAAATAGACCAACGTACCTTAGCGAGCCATGCCGGAAATCCCTTGACCTTGGTGAGCCATGCTGGAAATCCCTTGAGGGGATGGTCCTCCTCTGGATTTCATCGTCTGTCGATGGCCTATGAGGAGCCGCCCCCTGTACAAAAATTAAATGTGGCATAGTTGTCCATAATGACTGGCTATTTCTTCTCAGTCTGCCATTTTTTCCACTACTGCATTACGCAATAGCTTCCTCTGGGCAAGAAAACCCCTGTGGAAATCTGGGCAATAGGATTACGTCGTATTGCATTACATGATAGTTTCCTCTGGGTAAGAAAACCCCTGCGAAAATCTGGGCAATAGGATTCCGCCGTGCAATATTAACAGTGAAATATTACAATCTGTATATAGGAAGAGGGCCTCTATGCAAAATGTCACAGTTAAAACTACATGAGCTGAGACAATAATTTTACATTTAAAAAAATGTGATCATGAGGTAAGGGGTGTGGTGTTCGAACCTCATGAACTCTCATGGAGTTAAGTTTTCTATCCTCAACAGATCAGTGAGAGAATCCAGAGCTTTGTTTTACTGCATCATGACTTTGGAATCTAGCATGTGCGCAGCAACCTTGTTGGACTCTTCCACTGCCATTTTCACTTACTTGATTCAACTAAAAGTCTACTCATTTTACCTCCGTCTCCGAGTATTTGTTCGTTCCCTCTTCCTGTGAGTATCGGTCCTGTTATGGGCCTCTCTTATATAAAAACAAGAAAGAGATTAAAGTTTTCATGTGGAATAAATTTATCAAACAAGTATAATGGTTTGTAAATTACTAATAACGGTTCACAACAAAATAAGGGTAGGGTTAGCAAGAGAATGGCCAATTTTGTGTGTAAGAAATAAGAAGTATGTGGCGATGTCAAATTTTAATGATATATTGAATATATTTGGTAAGGTTTTGGATTTTTTATATATTAAAAATTTCTATTATTACTAATAGAGAAATTCACAATCACCATATATATGATTTTTAAGTATTAAAGTTTAAGTTTAAATATTCAATTGTAATTATTAATCTTATTTTAAGTATAAAATTTTGTTTGATCAAGATATTATTGCATCTAGAGTAGCTAAGCGCTTTACAGTTTAGTATGACAGAGATGTTGTAATGTAATGTTTTCAAAAATAAAAAATAAAAGTAATTAAAAGAACTAATGTAGGCTCATAACTTGTTAAAAATTATCAAAAATTAATAAAAAAATCACCTAGGCTCAATATTAAACTGAGATCTATTAAAACAATTCATGGTTAACGTAAAACCAACACATTCTAAACTTCAAAATCGAACTAATATTGAATCACAACATTCTAAACTTCAAAATCGAACTAATATTGAATCACAGATGCCTAGCCCTAGGACTGCCAAATGTTATGGATTTCTTCTTTTAGGTTTTTTATTATTAAAGCCCTACATTAGAAAGCAACTCAAACCTAACCCAATAATTTCCAAACTGTAGCTACAACAGATATTTTCCAAAAGTTATTTTTTGCTTGATTGAATACTTTGGCTATCAAAATATCAAAAAAGAAAAGGAACAACTAGAAGATTAAATGTTGGAAAGGTCGTCGAAAAGGACACGTGCCCTAGATACTTGTCTTGCCCTAGACACATAACCATCCAAAATTTCTAGCATTAGGCATTTTACTTCACTCTGGTTGAAGGGATCTTTTGGAGATCATGTTTCATGTTCTCCATAATGATAAAAGCTTTATATACTACCTGCCACCTACATGACTGCTTCCTCTATTCCCACACACCATAGAAGGATGACAAAGTGAGCATAACAATTTAATCTCCTTTAAGATAGAGATTTTTATTATCCTTGGCTTAAAAGGCTACGCTATAGGTCATCTAAGCTATCTTGTCTAGTTTTTCATACTTGTCAATGCTTCTGCAATTGGACGATAATATATTAAGGCATGGATGATTTAGGAACCGTTACAACTGTTGTGGGGAAATATAATTTTAAACAAAAAATAGAATAAACTCCTGTGTGTGATGACACGAGGAGAATCAATCAATCAATATTGTATTTACATAATAAGTTTCTATTAGCAGTCAACCTACCTTAGTAGATATATCACTAAAGGCTTTGATTGAAATGTCTAGTCGCAATCACCAAGGAAAAAGTTTCAAGACTAAAATGACAATAGTTGAGAGTTAAAGGCAATAAAGCATTCAAAGGGGTCCATGTTGAAGAAAGCAAGGACAAGAAATGTTAAATAGTGTGAAGAGAAGCCAAGGTTGGTTGTGGAGGAGGAAATCATGCTTGAGGCATTCTACACTACTAAAGACAAGACTTTGTTGGGAAATTCCATGGGATAATTATTTATGAAATTATACAAATACATTGGATGGAATCAAAATTTTTACGCCCAATAATACATCCACCAATATAATGGAGTGCTTTATGCCCAACAATACATCCACCCAACCTTTTTAATGGAGTGCTTTGAGATTTAGACTATTTATTATACACCAACACACACTTAATATGTATAATTTATGTTCATTAAATTTGCAATGACATTATGTTGGAGAATACTAAGATGAGGAACATTTTATGCCTTATTGTTATGGAAACTATCACATTCTTTTGTAAACTACTCAATACCAAATTCCATTATAAACCAACAAAAGTTGAGGAGACATTCCTATGAGTTTTGTGCAAAGCCACATGACTCACCAAGGGACATGTATATAATGAGATGAGTTCCAAACAAAAAATGGTGGCATGTTAAAGGTTATGGAACCATTATTGGTATTCCATGGCTAGTGGCAATGCTAGTAGGTTCCTGGTTCGAATCATCCTAGGTGAGGTGCACTAATATATGCTAATTGGTTTATTAGGGATTCCATCAAGGAATGTTGGGAAGCATCACATATTTCCTTGCAAAGTTACCATTGGAAAAAAACACAAGGCTGCATTACAGACAATACCTAGGAAATGCCAATTTTCTTTATACCAAGCTAAATTAACCACCAAAAACTTGGATGTAGATGTTGAATATCTAAAGTTCTACTTAAAATTTGTTAACATTCATCCAAGGAAACAAAAAATAAAAATACCAAAACACATATATTGTTGTCATCTCGATAAAAAGGATATTTTAAACCTAGTTGATGGGACCAAGGGACTAAGAAAGAGAATTAAAAAAATACATTTATATCCCAAAGTTGTTCAGAAAGAAATCAAATGGTACTGCTAAATACGTGATATGTTATATCCTAGAAGTGGTTTAGACATATGCAAGCTAAATACCAAAACAAGGAAAAAAATGGATCTAAGGAAGAGTTTCAGTTGCAAAAGTATAGTATATCTACTTGGTATTGGATGCTTATTGCATCAAAGTCATCAACAAATAAGGGTTTTTCATGGAAATATTTATATAAGCATCAGCAAGATATGGTTTATAAAGGTTAGTTTAAACTATAGACTAAACAACAATCATAATAACATGCATCAAAAGCATTATCAAAAACTTTCAACGGGAATGTTGCTTGCAACAATTTTACTTCACAACCCTTAGAAATAGTTATGCACCATTCACTAACATGAATGAACATATTTTTAATGATAAGGTTTGAAGTGATCTACATCCATTTTCAAGGTGGAAAATTGTTGTGTCATTTAAGAGAGAAAGGTTGTCTAGGATGAGAGAATTCAATGCACAACATGGAATACCTATTGCTTCTAGGGCACCATCAGTCAACTTTATACATTGCAATTATCTAGTGATCAACAAACACCCTCAATAACATAGGTATCAAACTAATGTAAGCATGAGATGTGCTCTGAAAGATATTCCACTATCCAAGTTATTTGAATTTAAGTAATTTAAAACACTAAATAAATTGAACCACTTAACCACAACCAAATAGAGAAATATCTTTCAAGTCACAGCCTAGATAAGAGAGCAATTCACTAACAAAGTCATCGGTGACACCTTCTATCCCTGCCACCGATAATAGTTCCATTTTTTGCATTTTTTTAATGCAGGAAAAATATTGAAGGCTTCTAGCTGCTGGCATGACTCCATACACAATTCCTTAATTATTGGTGCCAATTTGTTTCCATTAGGATTCATGTCATGTAATTTTTAAGGTTATTTATATGTTATTACAGGCATTTCGATGATAGTAGGGTCGTTTATATGTCTTACAAACATTTAGGTGCCATTAGAATCAATTAGGATGCAAAAGTGCTACCACATGCATAATCATCATTAACATCTACATTTTCGTCATCATCATACAATAAATCAACATCATTGTCGTCGTCGCAGTCATCATCAATGTCATCATCAATATAATTGTGATAATTATGAGCAAGGAGCCCTACTACCTCACAAGAATGGATGATATAGTATTATACTTATCAAATAATATCCATACGATCCATCATAATTATCATAATGCATTATCATCATGTTTTTAGGGCCAATCATATGCCATTAGGGTCTATCAAATGTTGTTGGGGACACTCAAATGTCATTAGAGAAATTTAGGTGACAAAATAAGATAATTTACCCCTCGTTAGGATTAATCAAGATCCAAAAGTGCCATGATTATGATCATTTAGGTGCCACTATGATAAATCAATACCAAAAGTACTATCACATGAATCATGATCATTGACATTGACATTAATATATCTAGCGTTATGTCGGATGTTTTTCGAACACAATTCCTAGCTCTAAACCTAGTGCAATTCCTAACACGGTTCCTTTCAAAATTTATGGCATTATTCTAGGTGCTATACCTAGTGCTATGTTGGATGTTTTCTAGGTGCAGTTCTTGGCTCTATACTTCACGTTATGTTGGATGTTTTTCCTGCTAAAATTCATGGCACAATTCCTGTCGCTAACCCTATATTAATATACAGTGATATGCTATTCAACACATTTTTTTGGAGGCTATTTTGGGCGTTATATGAAATGTTTTTTTGGACACTAATTGGGACATTAATTGGGACTATAATTGGGATGATAATTGTGATGCTAATTGGGACACTAATTAGGACGCTAATTTGGATGCTAATTAGCGTCCACATTAGCGCCAACTTTTAAAACATGATGCTAATTGGGATGCTAATTGGGATACTAATTGGGACGCTAAGTGGGACGCTAATTGGGACACTAATTGGGATGATAATTAGCATCCAAAATAGCACCATATTTCAAAAAGGGACGCAAATAATTCCATTAAAATTGCAATCCTGTGGAAAAGCGTCCACTTTACCAAAAAAAGATGAAAAATAGACTAAAAGTGATAGTGGACGCTAAAAAGAAGCTAAAAGAGATGCTAATCACAGGATTTTGTTGTAGTTTTACAGGCCCTGTAATCCTCCTGTAAATCAATGTCAGCTTCATACAAATCTCTCAAATGCTCAAATCCCAAAACTTGGATCTGATTTTCTTGTATAATCAATAGTATCCTACTTAAGGCATTAGCTACTCTATTTGACTGTCCACTTACATGTTTCAACACAAAGGTAAATCTCTGTAAGAAATAAACCCACTTTACATTCTTCAGGTTGAACTTAGGTTGTTGCATTATGTATTGTAATGCATGGTTATCTGAATATAACACAAACTCTCTGGGAATCAAGTAGTGCCTCCAATGCTTCATTGCTTGAACAATGGCATAAAACTCCTTGTCATAAAACAAATACTTCTGCGCTGCATCATTCAGCTTCTCACTGAAATACGCTATAGGCATGTCCTCCTGACTAAGCATAGCTCTGATTGCTACTCCACTAGCATCACATTTCACTTGGAACGGGTGGTTGAAGTCTGGTAACTTCAATACTGGTTTCTCAGTGATCTTCTTCTTCAGGAACTGAAAGCTCCTTTCAGCCTCTGTTGTCCATTGAAATGGTTGTTTGTCCTTCTTAATTGTCTCAACAATAGATGCACAAACACCATTGAAATTCTTTATAAATTTCCTATAGAAGCTTGCCAATCCATGAAAGCTCCTTACCTCAAATATGTTCCTAGGTGAAGGCCAATCAATGATTGCTTGCACCTTTTATGGATCCATCTTCAACCAATCTCTCGAGATAACAAAACCCAAGTATACTAGCTCTGTCTTCATGAAGGCACACTTCTTCACATTTATCAACAACTTTTCTTGTTGCATCCTTTCCAAAACATATCTCAAATGCTTCAGATGTTCTTCTTCTATTTGGCTGAAAACCAAAATGTCATCAAGGTAAACTATCACAAACTTACCTATGAAATCTCTCAATACTTCATTCATCAACCTCATAAAGTTACTTGGTGCATTGGACAATCCCAATGGCATGACCAACCACTCATACAACCCATCATTTATCTCGAAGGTTGTCTTCCACTCATCTCCTTCTCTGATCCTTATCTGATGATATCCACTCTTCAAATCCAGCTTTGAAAAGCATGTTGCCCCACTTTGGAAATCCATCATGTCATCCATCCTTGGTAATGGAAACCTATATCTAATGGTGATCTTGTTAATTTCTCTAGAGTCAGTACACATCCTCCACTCACCATCCTTCTTAGGTGTCAGTACCGCCAGTACCACACATGGACTCAGACTCTTCTAAACTAATCCTTTGTCCAACAATCCTTGGACTTGCTTCCTCAATTATTCATTATCTTCAGGATTCAACCTGTATGCTTCCTTGTTTGGTAAATTGGCTCCTGGAATAAAATCAATATGATGACTTATATTCCTTCTTGGTGGTATTTCATTGGGTAAATCATCCACCACAATGTCTCTATACTCACTTAGCATCTCTTGAATCTCCTCAGGTAGATCTATCACATTAGTTTTCAATGTCATCACTCTTGGTTTGCACACCACAACATAGTTCAACTCTACCTCCTCAACCTGTTACAAATACTCTTTTCCTAACAACATCAAAACCTTAGGTTCTAACTACCTTGTTGTACTTCCTACTTGTAGAGGGTGAAGTACATGGGTTATCCCATTCTGCTCAAAACTATGATAGTTAATCCTACCATCATGAGTTACTTTCTTGTCAAATTGACACGGTCTGCCTAACAGTATATGACAAACATCCATTGGCATAACATCACACAGAATCTTGTCCTTATATGGACCTATTTGAAAATCAACTTCACACTATTCACTCACCAGGATTTGATGTTCTTTATGTAACCAAGATACTTTATATGGAACTGGATGCTTGGTATTCTTTAGCCTCAGCTTTCCCACCATCTTTGTGGAAACAAGATTGCCAGTGCTTCCACTATCAATCACCATCTTACAGCACTTCCCTTGGACTTTACATGTTGTCTTGAACAATGACTTCCTTTGAGAAGGCTCCGCTTGCTCCTTCTCAGGTTTCAACAAGACCTTTTTCATCATCAAATATTCTCCTGTCTCCAACAATATTTCTTCTACCATCAATTTTTCTTGCTACTACTCATTATGTGTTACATAGGATCCTCTCTACCATATGTCTTCCTTCCCTAGACACTCAAATGAATTATGCCCCAACTGGTTGCATTTGTAGCATCTAATGACAGCTTCTCTGCCTTGTCCTCTACCTCTACCTCCTTGGTAATGTCCTCTTCTGCTAGAATCACCTCCTCTACCATGCTACTCTTGCTGGCTAGAGTTATTCAAATCCCCTCTCTATGGTCCAAATATCCCTCTTCCCGTCACTTGTCCTCTTCCTCTGGTTGAACCGTGACCTCTATTGAAGCTTTGTGTTAACACTCCATTTGCAACAATCGATTTATGGGCCAGACAGAGTTCAAAAGGGTCCTAATCAATAGAAAATTATATGAACGCCCTTCAGATTGTCAGAGGCACATCTTCCATCATTTTAGACCGTCAGATAAAGAAGAGAGCTCGATCTACAGTGGTATATTCCTCCAGAGGTGAAGGCATGCAGCAACAAAGACGAGATAAAGATGTGTCGTAGATCAACGATCCAGAAGCACAACGAAGAATATCGATGATAGAAAGTGATTTTGGCCTAAAGATTTGAGGGAATGATCAAGTTTGGATTTCATGAAGTCTGTTAAAACGGGAAAACAATGAAAGGCCGAGATCAAGGCGAAGCCCGATTCACGGCCCAAGATAGTTTCATTGAGCAAACATGCTTGATAGAAGGAATTTTCCCAAATCATGAAATAGGTTAAAAGGAAGAAATATATAACGGTGGAGATGAGAGCATGAGAAGATCTATGGCCCTAGCTGATTTCGCAAGCCAAACATGTGGGGATAAAGTTGCGATTCCAAATCACGAAAAGTAGTATCGGAGGCAGAGAATCAACGATCATGACAAAAGTGGAGGTAGATCTATGGTTGTGTATCTTTTCGCAATCCAAACTAACATGGACAATGTTAGGGTCCCGATTCACAAAAAGGTGGTAGGAACCACTCAGATCGACGGTTGCATGGGAAGGTCGATATCGATCGATGGGTAACAACATGCCACAGTTTGAAGCTGCTCATTGTATCCAGGAAAGAGGAATTGGCGGCATAAGTTAAATAAAAATGGACGACGAATGTGGAGGACCCATAAATCGGAGGGCTGAAAAGGCCTCAAGGCTATAAGTATCACATCCAGCATAGATATGACAGTAGAAGAGACGTTCCCACGCATAATCTGCCTCCTGACAAGTTAGTTGATTCCCCATACACCATTTGTGATAGGCCTAAGGTGAAGATCCTGACCAATGACACCAACTTCCCAAGCTCCACAGGTCCGGCATGTGGCTCACATAGAAAAAATAGTACGGAAGCAGGAAGCTCAAGTTTTGAAGTGACCAATCAGGAATCTACATGAAGTGAAGAGACGTCGTGAACTGAATCCGTTCAGCGCCGCCGTCACAATGAATGAAAAGGAAATAAAGGTCGGATCCAAATGCTTTAAACCAGCTAGACAACCATGCAGAGAGGTGCTTAGAGTCTTTTCCATATCAGATAATATAATTAAACATCAGAAGAGAATATCCTTGCCTCAGTGTCACGCATGCTATTGTCACAACGACCGACATTCAAGAGTATGGCCATCTCCATGTCGTTTAGGATTTCCCTATATAGTGCCACCTTCTGAAGCTGGTGAAGTATGGAAATGGGCAGACGGTGAGAGGTAGACCAGAAAGGATGAATTACGAGAAGTGTTGCACCCTTTCGCAGACAACCATGGTTGTGTGGTTTGAGAAGCTAGTTCGACAGGGGGTATTGATGGTTGGCGAACATAAAATTTTGTTTCTTCATCATCTTGGCTATCTACACCAGGAAAGCGCCAACCACCAGGGCACAGATGTTAAACCCCTAGGGAGGTTCAACTGTTTCCACACAACCCTACCTTCAGATGCACTATGTGTGGGTTTTTACATCCCAGGGACGCCTCTCCTAAAACTCTAGTTGCAGTCATGGCCCCTGAAGTCCCAACACACAATGGTGGCTAAGCTGTTGGAGCAAATGCTCGGTCTGGGACAGTAGAGCTCTGAAGCCTTCATCACTACCCCTATAATCTCCACTTAATAACTTTTCCATGGGTGAGGAGGAGGTCAAACACACACCCAGCTACATGGCCTGCACAAAAACCCTCCTCATAGGGGGGAGAGAGCAGTACAAGAATGATAAACCTTTAAGAGGTTATCATCATCAAATGCATGGCCACCCTTTTTTCAATTCCTACTTATAATAGCGTTACCAGATGAAGGAGGGGCTGGGAAAATGGCTGAGCACCGAAGCGAGGGTTTTCTTGTTAGCCTTTGAGCACCATGGCCTGAAGGAGGCAGGTTGGTCAAAGGAGGTAGAAAGACATGTCTGAAGAGGTTTGAGTTTGCAACATACCATTAGCAAGTAACATGAAGATCATTTTCATGCAAAATTACCTGAACAAAGAAAAATCTATGCTGTTAGTCTGAATTACCATGCATGATAGCCCCATAATGTTTATTAATATTTGTAAATTATGGCGATAGTTCCACTCTCTGAATTGTTAGTGTCTGATTGTGACTGAAAACAGTTTTTAGGTTTGTTTCAGAAAATAATACCAGCACTAAAATAGTATAAATACACTCCCGATAGAGGGAGATAGCAGTTGGTTGGGAAACTTTCAAGAGCCAAGGCTCTCCATTGTAATTAGTCTTTGGTTTCCGTGTTATGAATAAATTTGCAGAGGAAGGATTGTCTTTCAAGGCAGAGTCTCATGTGTCGTTGTTTCTTTCAATATGTAATTTCTTTACGTGAAATGTTCATCCTATTTTCATTCCAGTTTGTTAATTTCTTTCATGTCTAAAATGAGTGTATAACAGTTTGGAATTCATACATGATATGATCCGTCTGTTGTTTTAGATATTCGTTTAAGTTTTCTTCTAAAGTTGCACAGAATTCATCCTATAGATGCTCTGCATGATGGATTGTTCCCTCTCATCTACTAATCACCTGCTAAATATCTCTTGATTGCAAGATCGACAGCTATCTTGGCTCTATTTGTAAATTTACGCCATTATTTACCTCCTACAATATGTTCCCTACCCAGACCTTCGACTCCATTTCTCAATTGTTCCTTCCTCTGATAGTCCCTCCTGCATCTTACATTAACACACCCGTCCTATTCGGGATTCTAGCCTCCTGACCGTTCTTGATCGAATATTTTATGTGAGTAAAGATGGAAAGTAAGCGAGAGATCCCTCTTTGACTGTGCAGGGCCAAAGGTGCAGTCTAAAGCGGTTCTATTATTTCCCAGGAGAAAATCCTTTTCTGCCCAACCTATGGGCTCAATCCCGATGCTAACAAATTGGTGCCGTTATTGGGGATGAGATTGAAGATCATCCTTGGGAAGAACGACATAGTTTTAGATCTAGTTGTTGATGATGAACTATGATCAGACATCAAGAAGGTTGTGTATTTTTCACCTGACGAGTCCACTCTTGAAGGATTCAGACTTCAGCGACTCCGTTGGTGGTATGACCTAGAAATCAAATTGTTAGGAAAGCTGGCAAGCTCTGCCAAGGAAAATGGACCCCTTGTAAGGCCCAAAAATGCATGGTGAAAGGTTAAGATACTCAAGTTTACGTTTCTTCCAAGATGCCTTGTCTTGTCTCGTAAGTTTGTTCTTATCCTTTCCTAAATTTATCAAAACAGCCTTCTATGGTTCAATTCGTTCGGAACAGAGCTATGAATATATTCCTGTTTATCCTTCTTTACGAACCAAAAGCATTGCATCGTCTTGTAGATTTTATTTTGACCAAGATTTTTCTCTCAAAACTCATTACATTAAAGGTCACCCCTGTGAACCTCATGAAACCTCGGTTAATTGCATATCTATTGCGCCCAACCTAGTCTCTCTCAGTATTCCAAGCCGGTACAAACCACTACAATTTCCTCCTATCCTCCATGATTTTCCTACGAAACATTACAAGTACCTCCCCAAATTTGATGGACAATCCAAAGACTTCACTGCCGAGAAACATTTATAAGACTTTGAACATTTCTCTGACCTTTTTGAGATAGAGCATGACAATGTTTGTATGAGTACTTTTGCCCAGTCTTTGCAAGGATATGCTAAAGAATGTTTCAAACACTTACAGCCTCAGTCCATCAACACCTGGGAGGAGTTTTCTTGCACCATTTTAAAGTTTTGGGGTAGGAGAAGGCCACTGGATCAAATACTTTCATAATTTTATTCCCTGAAGAGGCATGAGGGTGAGGCCATATCTAGTTTTAATAGAATATTTGCAGGCTTTTATTATAACATGTCCAAGGAATTCCAACCTCTTCAGAACACTGCTAAGATCTATTATACAACCACCTTTCCTCCTAAACTGTCATTACTTATTTTGGAAAGAAAATCAACCACTCTGCAGCTTATTTTTATTGATTGTTTGGAAGTTGACGAAAACCTTTAAGATGTCCCAAAAATTGCCAAGTCAGGACAATGGTGGTGATATAAAAGATACATTAAAATTGTTTGGACCCTACAAAAGGAAAGGCAGATTCCTTGTTCAGCTGAAGCTTTCCCTAGCTAGACAGGAGGATGATCAGCCCGATATAGAAGCAGATGGTTCTGCAGGCTTGTTATCTGAAGGTTGCAATAACCCTAGCACCAGGTCCATCAATGACAATTTTAAAAGGGACTTCATCGTACCTGTGTACGATGAATATGAGGAGTACCTGGAGGCTATACCTAAAGAGCCAATTATAGAACCAAGGTCTACTGATGAATAAAATCAAGCTGCAGTCCAAAGTCAGGAGGTTGAGATGGGAAAGGATGGTAAATGTGTTGAAGGTGATAGACTACCCTTATGTTATTCCTCTTTTGAGTTAATATGATACATGATTAAAGCCTCTAAGCAGAAACAAAAGTTAGAGGATATGGTGCATTCTAGAAACTTATGTAGAAAAGAAGATGATAAAGAGGAACAGTCATGCAATCCCTCTTCGTTTATTGATATATTAGGAGTTTGTGGTGAGGATTTGAGTCACAAAGAAGGAGGCAGTAGTCCTCAAATAAATACATTTTTTAATCTTTTTCCTTCAGGAATTGTCACGTCCCCGTCCCTCACCGGCGAAGAGGACGCGACGAATCATCAAACATGACTGGGCAAACCGGCCCATGAACATAATTAAAAGAATACAATGCTGGAATTAAAACTTATAGGCACACACAGATGCATAATAAATCAACCTTCAGTGGAAGCAAACATATTCATAACCAGCATTCCACATGTTCATTATAATTCATTAATTGACATCAATATATATACAGAGATGGAATATAGACAGCAACACTTATCTGTTGATGAAGAATTCACCCGCAACCAGCTACGTCGCTGCAACGTTCCACCCAACCATAGGCCAGCGTGCTCATCAGTCTCTCAGCAACGCTGCCACCCCCGAGCTGGGCATGATTCCTCCGGAATAAGGGTCAATTGCAGGCTTATACATAGCCAAGGGGCACAAACAGCAAACCAACACAGCTGGGTTTCACAGGCTTTCAACAGACAATCCAAGCTAGCACAGTCCGAAGACTAACCATTGCACTCAGGCAATTACTTAGTTGTCACAGCTTAAACAGGGGAAAGAAATTCTGAGTCTTTCTTGGCCCTATCGTGGCCAAAACGACTCTTCAAATGAAATTACAACAGCCCCAAAGATGTAAGGAAGACCCCAGCAACACAGCCAACAATGTGAGAAAACACAGCCCGTCCTGGGCAATGAAATCACCAATGAAACATATACAGACCGAGCTAGGGAAGAAATTACAATCTCCCAGCCTGTGGGTGAGCGTGAGCAACAATGCAGAACCCACAATCGTCCTGTGAGTGAAGGATACGACCACACTGTCCACAAATGCGCAGAAGAAAGCTATTGCGTGGGTAAATCCGGCAAAATCCAGTGCGTGAAGACAAAAATGGGAGAGAATCCCTCTACGTGAGAATGCACAGCAACAGAGAGGACGCGAATTAAAAATAAAATCGTGTGGGTAGAACCCAGGAAAATTCCTGTGCGTGAAAGCAATGAGCAGCCAAATGGGAAGTGCGTGAAGGTGAATAGCTACCAGGAGGATGTGAATTTGCAGTCTGTGGGTGCTCAGCAACTCGTGGAGAGGAAGAAAATTTCTGCCTGAGACCAAAACCGCCCAGAGCCTATGCGTGAGGAGGATCCAAAACAAAATCGTGGTGAGAGTGAACAGACCAGGCGTGAGAGCAACCGACCATGGGGAAAGAATGGATTTTTGGAGAAGATGGAGTTGCTTGCCTTCTTACCCACATTTCCTCTAGCAATAACTACCCTCAACCACTCAGCCATAACTCCCTAACCACCAGCTGAAGCATTAAAGAGGTTGACAAGGTTGGATGAGACAAGGAAAAGGTGGCAAACAAACAAAGGTAGAAAAACATGGGTTTTTCCCATAACCAAGGTTTGACATCCCCAACCCCTTATCCTTTGGAACCATGCCCTTTTCATTCAACGTTGCACTGCCGTAGCTGGTTGTGGGTTTATTTTAATTGATGTGCGTGTTTACATGATGCCACATTAAAATGTGCCCGATAGCACGACATACCACCGGCAATTATCCCCATTGTCGAAACATACACAACCAAATCGATAGTGGGGCTATTGTCTTGAGCTCCTCACCACGATTAATTACAATATATACATCATGCAAACGGGGTTAGAACCGGGGACATTACAGGAATATCACCCCATAAATGAGGAATGTGCTTACTCAGTTCTGTTGAAGAAAAATAGGACATCCATGCTGAGGCACATGAAGAAGGTGAAGCTCTAGTTTCAAAAAATTTGAGCGAAAGGGTGGATGTTTCATTGGAGGACGATTCTATGGGCCCTTTTCTAAGATATTTCAAGTATCATCGTGACAGCTCACCGGAGGAAGGAATTTATGGACATCTTTCCCATGAACAAATGACAAAATATGTTGGATATTTCCGTGCTTTCTATGACCCCATAGCAGAGTACATGGAGAGGTTGGGTAATGGTAATGACTGGTTACATCTCTGCTCTAAAGATTAGTTTATTTGTTATTTCCTTCTTCCATTATGTATTTTATTCCTATTCATAAAGCACAAAAAGGAAACAAAATTGTTAGGCAAGCTGCTTGATTGGATTCACTGGAAGTCTGATTTCACCTAAATGGGCTTGTACACTAAATTAGGTAAATTAGGTAGGAACAAATAAGCTTGGAAATAATTGAGCATTTGCTTCATTACTATTTAGTTTGTTTTCATTTTCATTTGTAAGCACAGGTTTGCAGTCACAATATTCTCAATTTCATAGTATGGCTAAAATCATAGTTTGCAGAGTGACATAAATTTGCTAAAGCAGTAGCTCAAAGAAGAATGAAGGTTTCAAAGGAAATATTGGGGATGACCCAATGGATTTGGCACTTGGTCTATGGGGGTTCTTTGCTACCTCCATGGGAGGATAGCATCCCTCATGGAGCCAGCTGTTAACACTCCATTTGCAACAGTCGATTAATGGGCCTGACAGAGTTCAAAAGGGTCCTATTCATTAGAAAATTATATGAATTCCCTTCAGATTATCAGAGGCACATTTTCCATCATTTTATACCTTCAGATAAAGTAGAGAGCTCGATCTATGGTGGTAGATTCCTCTAGAGGTGAAGGCATCCAGCAACGAAGATGAGATAAAGAGGCATCATAGATCAACGATCCAGAAGCACGGCGAAGAAGATCGATGATAGAAAGTGATTTTGGCCTAAAGACACGAGTGAATGGTCAAGTTTGGCTTTCATGAAGTCTGTTAAAACGGGAAAACAAAAGGCCGAGATCAAGGCGAAGCCCGATCAACAGCCCGTGACAGTTTCGCTGAGCAAACATGCTCGATAGAAGGAATTTTCCCAGATTGTGAAAAAAGTTAAAGAGAAAAAATATCTAATGGTGGAGATGAGAGCATGAACAGATCTATGGCCCCAGCTAATTTCACAAGCCAAACTTGTACGGATAAAGTTGCGATTCCAAATTGCGAAAAGTGGTACCAACTGCAGAGAATCAACGATCATGACAAAAGTGGAGGTAGATCTATGGCTGTGGCTCTTTTCATGATCCAAACTAATGCAGACAATGTCAGGGTCCCGATTCACAAAAAGGTGGTAGGACCCACTTAGATCGAAGGTTGCATGGGAAGGTCGATCTCGATCAATGGGTAATAACACGCCACGGTTTGAAGCTGCTCGTTGTATCCAGGAAAGAGGAATTGGTGGCATAAGTTAGATAAACATGGAAAAAGGATGTGGAGGACCCCCAAATTGGAGGGCTGAAAAGGCCTCAAGGCGATAAGTATCACATCCAGCACAGATCTGACAGTAGCGGAGACGTTCCCATGCAAAATCTGCCTCCTGGTAGGTTATTTGATTCACTAGACGCCATTTGTGATAGGCCTAAGGCGAAGATCCTGACCAATGACACCAAATTCCCTAGCTCCACAGGTTCAGCACGTGGCTCACGTAGAAAAAACTATAGGGAAGCAGGAATTTCAGGTTTTTGAAGTGACGAATCGGGCATCTACACGAAGTGAAGAGACACCGTGAACTGAATCCACTAAACACCATTGTCACAATGAATGAAAAGGCAAGAAAGGTCAGATCCAAATGCTTTAAACCAGTTGGGGTTTAAAGCCATGCGGGGAGGTGCTTAGAGTCTTATCCATATCAGATAAGATAATTAAACATCAAAAGAGAATATCCTCGCCCCGGTGTCACGCATGCTATTGTCACGACGACCGGCATTCAAGAGTATAGCTATCTCCAGGTTGTTTCAGCTTTCCCTATATAGTGCCACCTTCCAAAGCTACTAAAGTATGGAAATGGGAATACGGTGAGACGTAGACCAAAAAGGCTGAATTATGAGAAGTGTTTCTCCCTTTCGTAGACAACCATCGATGTGTGGTTTCATAAGCTAGTTCGATAGGGGGTATTGATGGTTGGCGAACATAAAATTTTGTTTCTTCATCATCCTGGCTATCTACACCAGGAAAGCGCCAACCACTGGGGCACAGATTTTAAACACCTAGGGAGGTTTAACTGTTTCCACATATCCCTACCTGCAAATGCACTATGTGTGGGTTTTTACATCCCATGGATGCCTCTCCAACACCTCCAGTTGCAGTCACGGCCTCCGAAGTCCCAACACATAATGGTGGCTGAGCTGTTGGAGCAAATGCTCGGTCTGGGACATTAGAGGTTTGAAACCTTCATCACTACCCCTATAATCTCCACTTAACAACTTTGCCATGGGCAAGGAGGAGGTCAAACACACACCCAGCTACGTGGCCTGCGAGAAAACCCTCCTCGTAGGGGGGAGAGAGCGGTGCAAGAACGATAAACCTCTTAAGAGGTTTATCATCATCAAATGCATCGCCACCATTTTTTTTGTTCCCGCCTATAAGAGTGTTACTAGAAGAAGGATGGGCTGGGAAAATGGCTGAGCACAGGAGCGGGGGTTTTCTTGTCAGCCTTTGAGCACCATGGCCTGAAGAAGGTGGGCTGGTCAAAGGAGGTATAAAGACATGTCTGAAGCGGTCCGAGTCGGCAACAAACCATCAGCAAGCGACATGAAGATCGTTTTCATGAAAATTACCTGAACGAAGAAAACTCTGCGTTGTCAGTCTAAATTACCATGCGGGACAACCCCATAATGTTTATTAATATTTGTAAATCGTGGCAATCGTTCCACTCTCTAAATTGTTAGTGTCTGATTGTGACTGGAAATAGTTTTTAGGTTTGTTTCAAATAATAATCTCAACACTGAAATAGTATAAATACACTCTCGATAGAGGGAGATATGGGTTGGTTGGGAAACTTTCAAGAGTTGAGGCTCTCCATTGTAATTATTCTCTAGTTTCCGTGTTATGAATAAATTTGCAGAGGAAGGATTGTCTTTCAAGGAAGAGATTCCTATGTCATTGTTTCTTTCAATATGTAATTTCTTTACGTGAAATATTCATCCTATTTTCATTCCAGTTTGTTAATTTCTTTCATGTCTAAAATGAGTGTATAACAGTTTGGAATTCATACATGCTATGCTCCATCTGTTGTTTCATATATTCATTTAATTTTTCTTCTAAAGTTGCACAAAATTCATCCTGTAGATGCTCTGCATGATGGACTGTTCCCTCTCATCTACTAATCACCTGCTAAATATCTCCTGATTGCAAGATCGACGGCTATATTGGATCTAGTTGTAAATTTACGCCATTCTTTACCTCCTGCAATATGTTCCCTACCCGGACCTTCAACTCCATTTCCGAATGGTTCCTTCCTCTGATAGTCCTGCATGCATCTTACATTAACGCACCCGTCCTATTCAGGAGTCTGGCCTCCTGACCATTCTTGATCAAATATTTTACATGAGTAAAGCTGTAAAGTAAGTGAGAGATCCCTCTCTAATTGTGTAGGGCCAGAGGCGTAGTATAAAGCGGTTCTATTGTTTCCCGAGAGAGAACCCTTTTCCTCCCAACCTATGGGATCAATCCCAGTGCTAACAATTTGCTTCCTTGTTATCTTCTCTTCTACCCTTAAGGCGCGCTGATATGCCTCCTCCATTATTCTAGGCAAAGTCATGCTGATCTCTTCTTGGATATCCATCATTAGACCATTCACATATCTAGCAGCCTTTTCTGCTAACTCTTCCGCATATCCGGCCCTTAGATTTACTGTGTAGAACTCCTTAGTGTATTCTCTCATTGTTAGCAATATTTGTCTAAGGTTTTGTACTTGTCTATACAGAATTAACTGGTAATCCTTGGGCAAGAATTTAGCCCTCATCTTTGCTATCATCCTATTTCAGCTCTTTATCAAGGGTTTATTCTTCCTCCATCTTTTTTCTTGGACATTATCCCACCATAAGGACGCATGTCCTTTCAACCTTGTCACAGCCATTCTGACCCTCTTATCTTCTTCTACCTCATCGTACTCAAATTAATTATCCATCTCACTGATCCAGTCAATGAGATGCTTTGCAACGAGATTCCCATCATATGTAGGCAACTCCAATCTCGGCCTTGAAGTCGCTCCCAGAATAGATCTGAAACATCTTAACTCTAGTGTTTCCTGCATAGGTGTAGCTTCTTCTCTTTGCTCTTCATCCTCAGGTTCACTCATATCCCCTACTTCTGGGTCTCTTTGTCTGTCCATTTCCATGGATTCCAGATGTTCCCTTAACTCCCTCATTTCTTCTAGAACTTTCGCGTTCCCTCCTAGTCGACCTCTGTCATGACCTCTCGTTTTTCCAATGTGTGTATCCATCTTCCTACTCTAAGCCTCTACAATAATAGTTCTCCTTCAAACTGTTACAACTTACCTCACTAAACCTCTCCTCGTCCCTTGGTTTGTCAGCAATGCTGGTCCTCTATTTAGAACCTCCTGAGCACTCTTTCTTTGGTCTCTTCGGGCTCCTATGTCTATACTTCTCTCTTTCACGCACTTCTCCTTAATCCTTCAGAATTATACCCACAACCTCAGCTATGGAATTTCTCAACAGGAAATATCAACTTCCTCACTCTGATACCAAAATTGGTGCAGGTGGGTAGATCTCAACCGACCCCAGCCAGCACTTCCAGGATCTAATGGCTCCTACACTTAGCAGGACTACCAAATTTATCCCAATGGCTAAATTCTGCTCTAAAACTACCTTCCCACAGCTTTACCTCCGCAAATCCCCTTCTGCGGGAAAGATACGAGATGTGGGATCTCGATTGCCAAAATTTCTCTCCACAATTTCGTTTCCGCAACAGAGTTTCTGCATGCAGGATGCGAGATGCAGGATGCAGGATGACAACTTTCCAAAGTTACTCCCCCGCAACTTTCCCTCTACAAACTTTTCCCTGCAACTTCCTCGGCCATCCGATCCTTGTGACCTTCTCCACGACCGTCGATCTTATTCTTTTTGATGCGGCCCTCAGATCTCTGCAGATCTGTTAACTTCCTTGCAACTCTTGGCACGGGATACTTCAGGACCATCAGATCTTGATCTGCAGTCTCAATTTCCACCATTCGCTCTCTGCAAAAATTCGTTAAGGCAGAAAACTTGCGGGTTGCACCGATTGATCATGAAATCAATCAATCCAGCCTGCAATCTTCACAATACTTTAACCTAACACTCTTATTCATGGATCTATTCTCTACTTCAACTGTTTAAGCAATAAATCGATACATGAAATCAACACTTCACTGAAATACACAAATATTCATGAAAACACCAAAGTCGGCTCTACAAGATATACATTTCAACACAGCACATGTATAAATGATAAAAACCCTACCAACACACGATTAATCCTTCTAGTAAACAACAAAGGAAAATGCACACAACTTGGATCTCTCTCCTTCTGATTCTTCAAAATATTTACAAACGGGAATTAGACACAGGTATTTCCTCTCTCTGCAAACTCAAAATTCTAAATGCTGAAGAGTAGAACCCCTCATACATCTCTAAATGGTCTATTTAAACTAAAAAATGCTATCCTATCCCGAGTGGTCCTACAACTGAAACAAACACTACTAAGGCACATGATGAAATGTCCCTGTCTGAGCAAACTAACAGCAGTTTGATCTCCACGCAAGGAGTCGTGATCCGTAATGATTTCCTATGCTACTATTCAGATTATGACTCAGTACAAAAATGGTTACAAAATATTCCACAGCATGTGACCAATTCATCACATTGCCAACATGCCACGATGCTCCTGCATCAGTGCCTCCGAGACCAATCCCTACATTATAGGAGCCACTCTGAGTGCCACCAGCAGCCTCCATCAGTTGGTTGTGGAAGGTAGGAAGTTATGCTGAGTCAACCTTCAGTTACATTCATTTAGATCACTCTCAATTATTCTAACGCCAATTTTGCATGGTTGCATGGGGAAGTGGCACCTTTTTCCACCTACGTTGTCAGTATAACTAGTTTAACTTATTTTCATACTAATTTAGACATCAGGAGTTAGAGTAGTGGCTCCCATGCAATGATTTAGACGCTCTTAGTTATCCAGTCAGTCGGGTTTAGTTGGTAGATTTGAATCTTATCCACATGATTCTTATTCTCCTTATTGTAACATTGTTGTATACTACAGGGAATAATGAATATTACTGTTGTAATTTACTGATCAATTCTTATCATATTTATCTCAAATTTGTCTTGTTTAGTGTACAGTGTCCTTCATATTCCACTGCACAATTCTACCTTTCAATTTCTCTCATTTTCCTGTAGATCAATGGTTCAATAATTTAACACTCCTTAAATCATGCAAAAGTGGTGCTACGCTAACTGAAGGTGAACTAAATGTGGCCCATCATAGTATAACTCAACATATACTAGGGTGAACTTATGGTGGGCCTCCCATGACTCAATGTGGTCTCCTAAAATATAGGGATTGATCTCTAGAGCTCCTAAACACATGCATACTGACACATAAAGTGGTAGGTTGGCCACATATAACTTCTCCATGAAACTGATGAAGTGGAAACATATTCCCAAGCTAGGAAAGTGACATTAGACTATGGTGGACAATAGAGAATTACAATAATCCTAACACCCACAATTAATCCAAACTTGGACAACGTGGGCCTTGGAAACTGAGACCAAAAGTCACCCATACAATCTAATGCAAAAAAGTAACTACTCAATAAACCGAGGAAATGGAGAAATCCTCATGGGAACCCCCCCCCCCCCCCCCCCCCTCAAAATGAACAGTGGATCAGGAACCAAAAAACAGAATCAAAACTTCACACCAAGAAGAGATCTAAGATAAACAAATATATTTTTAGTGAAAGATTTTGTGAATATGTCTGCAACATGATCCTCTGTAGGGAAGTAATGTAGAATGATGGTCTTACTATGCACTAGTTCCTGGATGTAGTGCATATGGAATTCTATCTGTTTGGTCCACTGATTTTGTAGCTAATCACTGGAAATTTTAATTGCACTTTGATTATGATAGAAAATTACTATTGAAGGAGAAGTGGGAATGCCAAAATCTATTAGAATCCCATGTATCCAAATTTCCAGAATAGTTGCATTTACATCCCCTCGATACTTTGCTTCAACTGAAGAGAGAGAAAGAGGTGTTTTCTTCTTGCTTGACCAACATATTGGTCCAAATCTCAACATGAACACAAATCCTGAAGTAGATTGTATGTCAATACTATCTCCAACCTACTCCGAATCAATAAAGCCAACCATATCTAGTTGAGCACTAGAGTAATAGTGAATACCAAACTCTCTAGTACCCTCCACATAATGTAAGATGTGTTTTGTTTCCTTCCAATGCATCTCATGTGGCTCCTGCATGAACCTAGCAAAAACACTCACAACATATGATAAGTCTGGTCTTAAATGAGTAAGGTACAATAATCTACCGATCAGTTGTCTGTAGAGAGTACAATCAACCAAGCGGGTAGAACAACCTTCTTCCAATATGATTCTAGATAGGAAGGGGGAGGATGGCGCTTTATAATCATCCATATGGAACCTATTGAGAAAATCACCTACGTGTATGGACTGAGTAATCATGATCCCCAAATCTTTTTTATTCACTTCAAGGCCAATAAATTGCCTTAGCATCCCTAGATATATCATGGAGAATTCCTTGCTCAAGGTTGACTTGATGTCCCTCAATCCAGTAGCTGAACCACTAGTAATGAGCAACTCATCTACATACAGTACAATCAATAGTAAGCAAACTCCCTTTTGTTGCATGTAGACATTGCAGTCAGAATTGCACCTTTTGAACTGTTGTGACAGTAAGAAGGAATCCATATTGGCATACCATGCCCTTAGGGCTTACTTGAGTACATACAGAGATTTACTTAGTTTGCAAACCAATGAGGAATATTCAGTGTACCCCTTAGGATGTCTCTTGTATATCTCTTCTTTCAAGCCACCATGGAGGAAAGCACTCTTCACATCCATGTGATGTACCTCCCATTTCTTCGAAGATGAAATGGCCAAAACCAGCCTTATGGAATCCATTCTTGCAATAGGGGTGAATGTTTCATTATAGTCCAACCCATGAACTTGTGAATACCCCTTTACAACTAAATAAGCCTTGTACTTGGTAGTAGATACATTTGATTCTAGTTTGGTTTTGTATATCCATTTGCACTGGACAAGTTTCCTCCCTGAAGGTAAGGATGCAAGCTCCATATCTTGTTTTTCTTTAGCGAATCATATTCATCATCCATGGTTTCCTGCCACCTTGGATCATGGAAAGCCTCTTTGTAGGATTTTTTATTAGACCCCGGCATCAGGTAGCACCTCTATGGGAGAGATGGATCAGTATGACAAAGCGCAAGGTTCTCATCGTGAAATTGAGATATGGTTCTCCTTCTGTCAGATGGATCCCCAGCATTGTTCCCAGCAGCTTCAATGCATTTTTGAGCCCATTTAGGCCTTGTATTGGGAGAAGGACATGGATTTGGATCTACTTGATATTCATTCTCAAAATCAATATTTGGTTCCTCTTGGTCCTCATATTCATACTATGAATCTAAAACATCATTAGAAACACCATCATGTGAAAATGGAATAGATTGAGCATTTATACCTTCCTCTTCAACTAGTTGTAGATCATGCAATGGATATTTATTGAATTGGACACTCTACTCTATGAAGCATCTTCTGGTTGCAATATCCATCAACTTCTAAGCTTTACATAATTTGCATATACCAGTAGAATGCATTCACTACTTTGAGGTTGGAAGGATTTCCTCTTGTCAGATGGAATTATGGCCCATGCTTTGGAGCCAAAAACCTTCAGATGTGAGACATTAGGCTTATGTCCCATCAATGCTTCGAATGAAGTGACCCCAACCACTAACTTGTTAGGTAATATGTTATGTATGAAGCATATTTCACTGCTTCAACCCATAGATATGGTGGAAGATCTCTTGCTTCAAGAAGGCATGTAGCCATCTCCTTCAATGATTGGTTCTTCCTCTCTCCTACACCATTTTGTTGTGGGGTGAATGGGATTAAATGTTTCATATGAATACCTTCTAAATCACACAGTTCTTGAAAAACTCTTTTGATGTACGCTCCTACATTTCCTGATCTGAGTGCTTTGATATTCTTCTCAAGAGTGTTCTCAACTAAAGCTTCAAAAAATTTAAAGGTTTCAAACACCCAGACTTCTGCTTAAGAAAGTAGATCCAACAATACCTTGAGTATTGATCAATGAAGTTCAGAAAGTATTTGGATCCATTCATAGATGTTGTAGGAATTGTGTTGGATAAAAACATTAAACAATTTATAATAGAATTCCAACGATTTAATTGTCAACCCGGAGAGAGCGTAAACTTGTGAGGCACAAACAAAATATATGTAGGGGAAAAGTGTCCCTGAACCTAATCTACAATTAAAATTGAATATAAGTTATGAAAACAGGAAATCATATGGAAATAAATCTACTTGCAGAAAACATGAAATTACATAAATTAACTTGATAAAGAAAGACTGAAAATACATGAAATAAACAGGTATAAAGAAATTGACATTAACTGGTGAGCTCACATAAAATCAATACTGAAAATGCATAAAAAGAAATAACTCGAATTCTACATTAACAACTCATGAGAAAGAAACTACTGAAAATCTATATTAACATAAGAGAGTCAAAGGATGTGCATTAAGCATCATCTCCATTACATAACAATCAGAAATCATATTCTATGACTAACTCTGAACTATTCTCTACTTCCAAACCACTAGAGGGGCCTCTAACCAAAATGAGGAGAGAGCCCTCCTATTTATACATGAATTTAAGATAAGTGATCAAAATTACATATCCACTATTCCCTCAACTTATCCCTTAAAATTCTCAACAAATAGACAACTCATCCCCCCAAATCCTCAACAAATCTACAACTCATCCCTTTAAATCCTCAACCAAATATTGGATGAGATATTCTCTCCACATTTCCATGATATTCTCCTTGAAATTAGGCCACGCCTTGATGATGAAATTCTAATATGAAGCTAGGCAGTGATTTTTTAGCTTAATAAAGTCTTCAAATACACCTATAAATAGCACCAAAATCACCCAACTTTAAAGTATAATGAAAATATGTTATTTTTCTCAATAATTAACCATAAATTCACTCAATAATACTCAAAAATAAATGATTTAGAAAATGGTAATACAAGCCCATATTTATTATGAAAGTGGTGAATATTAATGATTTTATGGAAGGATATAATGGAATAAGGTGATAAATAGTATGTGAAATGATGAATAAAATGTGGTATTTTTGCGGCTCAACATACCCCCTAACTTGACTGTTTGCATGTCCTCATGCAACTATGCATTGATTCTTTTTTAAAACTTTTGGCTTTGTAGCTAGGCTTTACATGATGATGGTATGTAATAGTAAATCATTTCATGATTTTGAAATGCATGAGTGGCAGCAATTTTTCTTTTTCTTTTATATATTTGTGGTTGGTTCTTGGGTAACAACCATAAAAATTGTTGGTTCTTGTGTTAACAACATTCGCTTGTTTTATTTGTATTTTTGCTGCAATACATAGGATTTTTAAAATTATACATGCATTAGAAATGATGAACCCTCAATGTATAGTAAAAAGCCTTTTCTTCATATTATGAATCATGCCAATATATATATCATAGTTTGGGAAAGACATGTTGTCCAAGGGTGAATGAGATGATGAATATGTAAAATGGTAATGAATATCCCCCCCCCAACTTAAGATAGATTAGGTTTGTGAAAAGGAGAAAGGGAATGTAGTGAGGGAATTTTCCAAATTTATTCATTTTTTAGCATTTAAGGAATTACATGGCTAAATATTAGAAAACAACATACCTCCACTTACCCAAAAAGTTGATGAATTTATGCAATAGGAATGTGGCTACTGCTGCTGAATCATAGAATGTGAAGTGAAGGAATTGAACTACCGTTTGGTTGGATGAAGTAAAAATGAGAGCTGAAAGTAGAACTGTGGTAGTCTCCCATGGCTGAAAGTATGCTGCTGTACAACCACTGATGATGTCATGAAAAATATATAGTCTTCACCTGCTACAAAACCCGATGGTACAATTCTTACCATGTGAATAAATGTGTCGATGTCGAACATGGAAAGAAATCATTGGATTACCGACCATTGATGAATGTCATTAACCAATGCGAGGCAATCTCACCATTGATGTCAATGAGTGCCAAGGTACCTAAGTACATCATGCAAAGTGCAAATGAATGAGTTGGTGTTGAGCCACTTACAAGATCTAACAATCAAGGGACATTGATGTATTCCCATGATTGTCAGTGAGAGAACTTTCCATTAAGGCATGTAAGCCTCAAGGTACTAAAAATGAACTCCAGTCTCTATCCCAGATAATGTGCTAAGGTTGATAGGGAAAGACTTGTTGAAAGGTGGGCCTTAAGGAATCCCACATCAGTCAATGTGAGTTGTACAGAATGAGTGGTAGGACTATAGATGAAAGATATCACAGTCAAACAGTTTTCATGGCAAGGATAACAGAGAAGTGTAGTCATGGAAAGGAAACTGAACGGTTGTATTCATAAGGAAACAAAGATAAACTAAAAATGGGGAATTTGTGTGCAACTCAGAAAGGTAGACATGCAAGAAGTTATGATGTATAATGCAGTGACAAAGTAGACTCTAACATGGATGATGAATAACCTTGGAAGAAAAAAAGGTAAGTAATCATGACATGGCGTAATTGGCTTTTGAAAGGCTTCTTTGTGGCAGCAAATGTCATGACATACACAGTGGAAATTCAGCTTCTTCAAGCTTTCAATGGAACATTTTTCTGAAAATATTTTGCGATTCTGGAAATTATTTCTGCATGCCATTCGTTCGTCTTTGAAATCTACAAAAGAGGTTAGCATTTTCCTGCAACAAAATTGTGAGAGCATTGAAATATATAGGAAAATATGTGCTTAACAAACCAAGTTGAAGAGAATAAAATTCTTTTATACCTGAAAGTGGCGACCCTTCTTATCGAAACCTGTTTCTGAGCAACTTGCGAAAACAAGTGAGCACAATAATCATAAAATTTAAGAAGATTCTAAATTCATTTATAATTTTTATTTTATGATTTTAGTTGTTACCTAATACTTTTTATTTATTAGTTTTTAATTTTATTTTATTTTTATTTTTGTAATGTTATCATAATTATTTTTAACGCGTTTTTATATAATTATTTGATTTATTTACCACAAGAACAAATGTGTATACATTTATTTTAATTGTGATAAATTTCCATATATATAGATATAAACTAATTTAGATTTTATTTGTTTTTTTTTCAAATTTTTAATTATTCTGCAATTAGAACAAAAAGAAGAGTGTTTTTTTAGAGCCTCCTTATACAAATATTAGTGTGTCTTTATGTAACATTTGAGAAACAAAGAGAGAGGGGGTCGACCCTTTCAGTGGTCGACCCCTCTAAAAGAAGACTATCTAGAGTGTGCAAACAAGCGACCTTTTTGGCAGTTTGAATGACCATGCTGTTGGAGATATAAATAATCCTTTTTAAACAGATATGAAAAATGGTTAATTAGATAAATAAGTACCTGAATTATGAAGAATGAAAGAAATGCAGCTTGATATTGCATAAGAATTTGCAAGCATGGTTTTTATGAATATCATAACAAAATTGAAACAAACACCTACCTCCCCCAAACCAAAGATATGCCAGGTCTCACTGTGAAAAAATACAAAATAAGAAGAAGGCTTAGCTGTGACAGCAGCTGCCTTTGATTTCAAAGGAGATGAAACATACTTCGATTTAGACTTTTTGTATCGGGCTTCAAAATTGTCAAAGTTTTTTTCTAAAAGACATCATGAGAAAATCGTAAAGGCTTCAGGACGAGGAGATGGATAAGTGAACATTCAATCATCCCTACCATGTTTCATTTATTCTTGTGCGACCTGGAAAGATAAATGCAGATGCAACTGAAAGTCGAGGCTTATCATCTAAATTTACACTGAGTTTCTCAAAAGTGCTCTACTTGTTCCTTTAATATGTCAAGGCAAATACTTCCATTATTATCCTAAAAAACAACCTTAAGTGGATTGAAAATAAATCTATATACTTCATTGTCTAATATAAACCTAGCAACTGCATATTCCCTTCTTAATATAATTGATAAGGTTAAATATAATATCAAACTACATCATTGAACTACATGTTATGCCATTAGCCTATAGGAATATATATGTATGGGATATATATGCCACGTAGTTCATGCATGGGCATATATATTCCTTATTTATCAATTATATTAAACTGTCTATTATATGCAATCCAATATGGTATATTAATATATATGGTAATCCAAATATTAATATCTGAAAGGAAGTATATATTTAAACCTAGGTATAATATTTAAACATATGGTATATTAATATTAATAAGGTTTAATAAGGATAAAACCTCATTTACTATAAATGGATTAGTATACCATAAAATAGCGTTTTAGGTTTAATATTAGTAATCAAGAGGGGTATAAAATAGGCTAAAAATATTTAACATAGTACTGTATCTGTGCATTAGGTGTTAGCATAAATATTATAATGTTTTCACTAGGCTTTATATATAGACCTAGTAAATACTATATCTGATATCAATAGGCAAGTAAATATTACTTCAACAATTCATTTTTCAACAGTTCCACTTATTTTATACCCTTGAAGACCAATATTGCAATATAAAAAAGTAAGAGTCGTTAGTTTTGCTTGGATGGTCCCTTAGTCGTCGTCATAAAAAGGGTGAACTTGCGGACAAAATGGGCAGCAGTACAGGCACCCATCCAACGCATAATAATGCATCATCTTAGGCAGCCGTATTGTCTAGCTTACTAGCCAAAGGGGAGAGGTTTTACTTGCATCCCTCCCGCCTCCAACGGGACAGCTTTATCCATTTATTGCTTTCTAACCCTCACATTATTTCTTGATTCACTTCGAAGTTTAAAATAGAATTCCTTAAATGTGATTGATTGCTGGCCAGAGCGAGCATTAGCGATTGAAAGGCGTTGCATTATTGTAAAAATTATAATTTTCACAAATCTATTTTAACTAGATTTAAAAAATTCCCTAAAGGTGTTTTGGTTGTTCTTTATGCTACACGTTGTTTATTGATGATCAATCTTACACCCACTTGGAAGCTCATATTTTCTGAAAACTTCAAAATGAAAATAAAAATAAAGAGGATCTCTTTGACGCCGATTACTTGTAGTTTTATGTCAGTTCTGGTTTCTCAATTGTTGTTGCTCTACTATTACTCTTTGGACCAATTTTGCCTGCCTCTGAACTGGAAGTGAAAGTGGCCCTTACAATAAGCAAAAACAAATTTGTGAACAGGAAGTTGCCCCTTAGACAACCACATTTAGGCGTTCAATCTCACATACATACATACAATATGCCACAACAAAAATAAAAATAAATAAAGATGAAAGATCCAATGCTATTGAACACATGAAGAAAGAGAGATACTATCTCTGCCCTGAAGAAAACAATTTAGCTACAATAAGGGCGAACACTGCCATGACTGCTCGCTAAACCAAGAGTGTATAAGTTGATTTAATAATTTTATGATTCATTATATTCATTTCGAGTACGTAAATGGGATCTATTCATATATAGCAAAGATAAACATTAATTCTATAGCGTCATCAGAATTAAAAAATGATGAGAGGCATGCCATATCCCGTAGCTAATGGAAATGATCATAGAAACAAAAGTGGTAGCTGACTGTCAAAACGGTGTTGCTTATACTTAGCACTGCAATTCTCCTCAGTACGACTTTTCTAAAATGTGCAGTCAACTAAATCTACCAGTGATCTCAAAAGAATGTTGTGCGGTTGAAGGCTTCTTGGATTTTCTTGGTCTAGACCACCATTGAGCCTATGGTGTCTATACCCACAACGCATCTACTCTTGAAATATTCATTCAAAACGTTGTGAATGCGTATCTGGGAAACTAGTGGGAGGGTACATTGTCTGGTAGGTGATTTACAGTTTTCTCATCCATTAGATCACCATGCTATGCGAGAATGGTAGTTATCCCCACTCGTTTCCACAGATTGTGCTTGAGACTCTCTGCGAGGTCGAGGGTGCTTCTATCATCATGTGATAACAATTGAAGGATGAAACATAGACATGAATACAAATTAGCAGTTATGAGAGTTGTGGAAGAGGGGATAGATGGAGGTACTATTTCTCCTCCTTTATATGCCTCGCCACCCGTACGCGCAGAAGTGGAGATGACCAGAACTATACTGTGACTGCTATGCATGAAAATGATTGGCGTATATTATCCATGCTTTAGAATGTTGATTTACGCTAGTTAGACAATCAATGGCATGGTTAGTTATATGATCGTTCAATTCAAAAGGCTGGGATATGACTAAGAAATTGCTTCAAGGATGCTCCTTTTGATTAAGAGTGAAATTGATCATAGCAGCTATCTTTGGGTTGTTATGATAGTAAAAGAGTGGAATATAAAACATATTTATGAATATCGCTGGTAAAGAAGAAGTCAAGTTGATCGAGAGAACTATCCTACCTCTTAATCCAATCTCAGTCTTCCATTCGGAACTGATATGGAACATTTATTTCTCTAGCCAAGAACTCGCTCGCTATTACTTATAAAAACATATATAGTCACCTTCAGAAAGCTGCCATTATAGGAATAAAAAGTCCAATCAAGTAGCCCGGGTATAATTCGACTGTTACCAAACTAGATGCCAGTTGCTTGGAAATGACGCTTTGGCAATAAATCGATCGTAGATTAGACGAAGAGGATTTATGATGTGGGTGACATAGGTCACAATGTGAGGTTTCACATTTCTTGGAGTCCAAGGTAGGCCTTTGAGGTTTTTCAGTGGCTGAAAATGGTTGTATTTGACATTTTTGGACTAAGAGGCATCACCCGCCTGGTTTGCATTTGATATTGCTTCGGTTCATGAGTTCTGTGATTTATATTTATATATATTTATATGGGTGAAGTGCGAAAAATGTACATGAATCCTTACAAAATGGATTCAGGATATCCGGATTCTTTGATTTCTTCGCTGCGGTCGAGAGAAACTGATTCAGAGCAGAGATGGGAGGCCGGGGATTCGACCGGTGGTGGCTCCCGGGTTCAACTGATGTGCAGTTATCGTGGAAAAATTATTCCCCATCCTCATGACAACTAGCTTACAAGTAATTGGATCTACATATAATAAATATAAATGACCTCGATGTACAACATATAATACATTATGAATTCCTCAATGTAATGCGATTTAGAAAATCTGTATTAAAATTTTATTAATGCAGATTGACGCCATAACTAGGTGTCGATTGAATTATAGCTGAGAATATATAGTAGATATATTAGTAACCATTAATCCTACCCATATTTTTGGCGACATATTACTTAGAAATATAATTAACTCAAGTGATTAGCAAAATTATAGTCATAATAGAACACTTAGACATTGTCAATTATCAATGCAAAGAATATTTATCAGCTCTATTGAGACAACCAAAAGAGTCAGGTATTGAAGCAGTTGACAATCCAATCCAAGTGCAGAGACATCCATGAATCACGGGATTGTCATCATGATCGAATAGTTCAAGATGGAGTAGGAAGCACCAGCTGGAAAAAAATGCTTGGAGTATTGTTATAATCCTTCACGCTGATTTCATTGGAGATATTGCGCCTAATTCTGCAGAGAATTCAGGTGCCATGGTTTTTAAATATTGCTGGATCCTATTCTTAGTTAACTGGTCGCCCTATTTTTTCTTTTGATTAACATGCAGTCAATACACATGGAGCTTCTCATGGCGGTTGGGAACAAACTCAACAGTTTTTATTATGGATCACATTTTATATCAAGTGAACCTATATCTCAGTTGATTTGTGAAGATGGTTACAATAACCAAGGGCTTCCAAATAAATCTTTTCCACGAACGGAATTTCTCTATTGGTTTGGTTTGCAGGTGGAGCTAGAAAATCAACGGATATACGCACTTAGGAAATGCATCAACTACTTGAAATTTAAGAGTTGATACAGTGAATCAAATTTCCTACATCGATTTGACCTCTGTACTTCAATCAAGTTTAGATTGCTCATATGTAACTTGCTTTTGATTTATGCCAAAATTAACTTATGCTCGGAGTGTTTGTGTTTGCAGGGTCGTTTTTAGAAAAGGGAGATCGAACGCACAGATCAAACGTGGGTCGAACGCGCAGATTAAATGCTAGGTTGAAAAGATGGAATATTTACAGGTTTCATATAGCAGACTATGTGCAGGTTTCATATGGTCGACTATTTGCAAGTGCACATAAAGGGCTGAAACAATATTTTTGTTCTATATTTTTTTATAATTTTCTTGTATTATTTTTTTATATATATGTTAATATCAATGTTGCATGGTTTTCTTTTTATTATATCTAAATGTCTAATGTTTGCAAGTTCTATCAAAGGGTAAAATAATATTTTTTTTATAAATTAAATCTGAAATATTTTTTTTAAAAGACTAAAATTTGAAACCAGCATTGTAAAAGAACAAGGGACTTTATATTAAAACTAATATATGTTTTATTTAGTATTTTTAGTTTTATTTTTAAAAGTCTATTATTTTTATTTATTTTTATATATAATATTATTTTGTGTTCATAGGTTTAGTTAAATTTTTAAAACCTATTTCTAATTAATTTTGGAAAACTAAAACTTAAAACTAGCAAATTTAAAACAAAACAAAAACATTTTTTACATTATTTATAGTAAAGGATTCAAAATAACTCTATGGTAAATTTTATTATTTCATTACTTTATTTTTATAATATTTATATTTTAAATTAATTCTAAAAAATAACTCTTAAATAACAAATTAATTCCTATCAAATTTAGAAAAAAATGAAGATTTCATGAAATTTAAAATTGCAGTTTTTTTTATTTATAATTTATTTATAAAAATTCTTAGAAAACTTAAAACTCAGAAATTAATTTAAAACAAAGAAATTTTTGTTTTTTTATTCTCATTTAAAAAAAATAGCAAGACTGAAAATTATCAAAAAAAAATATGAAAATTTCTTAAACAAAAATCATAGAATAACAATAAAATCAAAACTAAAACCTACCTAATCTAATTGAATTAGAAATTTACGAGTATCTAAGTATAATGAAATTACCAATGTAGCCATCTATCTAACAAAAGTAAACAAAAATTAAGATTTAATTTTGAAAAACTAAATCGAGAATATACTGTAATATGAAAAATTAAATACTGAAAATGAAAATTACTAAAATAAAAGTGCAAACAAAACCAATCTAACCTAGTACTTACTTGAAAACATTGTTCGATGCAGCTTTCATTTGCATGACGATCACCCGAGATCTCTTCTTTATCCTCTTCAATATCCAGTTCAAACGGGTGTTCTTCGTTTGATGTGCAAGATTCTTCAACTGTCAATTCTTCCTCATTTGCTTCAAGAGGAGTGAATTCATCCTTGACTGTTGTCAAGATATCATCTTCTAAAGAAGAGGAGATCCTGATTTTTACTAGGATCTAAGTGAGCTTTTCTAAGCTTATGCTCATCGTAAAGCTAAAATCAAATCAAATGCATAAAGAAAAGAGATAAAAACGAGTACATGACAAATGCAACAAACACTAAAAAATGAGTTAGTACAAAAAACAGAAAAATAAAAAGCGCACAAAAATCTGCATAAAACAAAAAATGAACATTTACAAAATTAAAACTAGTATGAAATAAACGTGCCCAAAAATGAAAGCAATCCAAACTTTAAACTACAACACTATCAATAAAAAATGAAAACTTGCATTTGTAGAAAAAGAAAGAACTTGCAGGAAAATAAACAATTTGCAAAAAACAATCAAGGCTTTGGGGCAACCCACTAAAGTGGATGCGTCTGGCTGTTACACCACGAAAATTCCGTGGTGAAGTCATCTTTGTGTCTTACATTTTCCTCTTCCCCTTTCTATCTAACAAAAACAGACTATCTACCTATCTAAACTCTAATCCCTTTTAGCACCTCCCCGGAAACGACGCCAAAATGTTGGGTAAAAACATTAAACAATTTGCAATAGAATTCCAACAATTTAATTGTCAACCCAAAGAGAGCATAAACTTGTGAGGCACAAACAAAATATATGCAGGGACAGAATTTTGCTGCACCTAATCTACAATTAAAATTGAATCTAAGTTATGAAAACAGGAAATCATATGGAAATAAATCTACTTGCAGAAAATATGAAATTACATAAATTAATTTGATAAAGAAAGACTGAAATTGCATGAAATAAACAGGTATAAAACAATTGGCATTAACTGGTGAGCTCACATAAAATCAATATTGAAAATGCATAAAAAGAAATAACTCGATTTCTACATTAACAACTCATGAGAAATAAACTACTAAAAATCTATATTAACATAAGAGAGTCAAAGGATGTGCATTAAGCATCATCTCCATTACATAACAATCAGAAATCCTATTCTATGACTAACTCTGAACTATTCTCTACTTCCAAACCACTAGAGAGGCCTCTAACCAAAATGAGGAGATAGCCCTCCTATTTATACATGAATTCAAGATAAGTGATCATAATTACAGATCCACTATTCTCTCAACTTATCCCTTAAAATTCTCAACAAATAGACAACTCATCCCCCCAAATCCTCAACAAATCTACATCTCATCCAATTAGATCCTCAACCAAATATTGGATGAGATATTCTCTCCACATTTCCATGATCTTCTCCTTGAAATCAGGCCACACCTTGAGGATGAAATTAGAATCTGAAGCTAGGTAGTGATTTTTGAGATTAATAAAGTCTTCAAATACACCTGTAAACACCACCAAACTCACCCAACTTTAAATTATAATGAAAAGATGTTATTTTTCTCAATAATTAACCATAAATTCACTCAACAATACTCAAAAATAAATGATTTAGAAAATGGTAATACAAACCCATATTTATTATGAAAGTGGTGAATATTAATGATTTTATGGAAGGATATAATGGAATAAGGTGATAAATAGTATGTGAAATGATGAATAAAATGTGGTCTTTTTGTGACTCAACAAATTGGTTTGGAGACATAACTATGCATCATTTCAAGTGAAGTGGTAACTCTTATTGCCTTCCCAAATTCATACCTTTGCTATGGGTGCTTACCTACCAAACAGACATTGCAGACACCTTGAGAGGACTTGATGAGAGGAAATCCCTCAACCATCTCTTCATTGTGAAGTTGTTGGAGATATTTGAAATTCAGATGGTCGAATCTCTCATGCCAAATTATACTCGTTAGACTAGCATGAGTCAATAGGGAACTTTGGTATGAGCAAGTAAAAAAATGTGAGAACTCGTATTCCGTGAAGGCATGATTAACGGCTCTTATCGCTATCAACTTCTCAGTAGAGATATATGAGGTCTCCAATGATTTAGGTTCAAATATGACTCACTTTGGTGAACCTGTATATGTCATCATATATACAGACAACATATTTGTTGCTAAAGAGGGCACATAGAGGACATTATTGAACACCATGCTCAAATTGAACTAAACCATTCCCAACAACTGGGATTTGAGAGTCATATCCCATGTGTATGCTAGGAACACCAGAGAGATATAGAGAAGAAAATGATTCCTTCGAGGAAACCATGTGGTTAGAGGCTCCTTAACCAAAGAGGAAATATTGTGATTATAAGAATATAGCCTTCAGTGCATGGAATCTCTCATGATATTCAGTCTTGCTTCCAGGATCAGACTTCCTTGTGCCTTAAGGGAGGGAAATATTACGTTGTTTAAGAATTATTGACATGTGATCTATGGTATTATTCATACATAGGTGCTTTGGATGGATTCCTCTCTTGCAATACAGACACTTAGTCTTTTCAAACCTCGTTTGCTTATCCTTCTTAGAACCAAAGGCTCCATATAAAGGATTTTGCTTCTCCTTTGGTTTGTTTTTAGTGTTATTTTTTTCCTTCCCCTTCTATCTCCCTTTATCTTGCGTATTCTTGGTCTCCCCAGCCAAAAGAGCTTGATTCTTGGAGGCTTTGAAGGCTCCCATGTGGATCAACTTGTCTTGTTCTTGAATAATGGATTTAGTGAATGCATCAAGTGAGGGAATTCGACATTTTGGGGTTGTTAGTCACTCGGAGTGGAAGGTGGACACAAATATTGAAAATTCATGGCCAATCTTCCTCGGAATGGAGAGCACCAATTGTTGATCCTTATTATTAATTCCACTCGCTTACACTGCATGACCAAAGACTTAAATTTGGAGAAGAACTGTTGGATGGTTTCGAAATTGTTGGGTTGAAGAGAAATCGATTCATTCTCCAAAATGTGGCCTCTCAGCTCATATTGCTTGCCAAACAGTGATTTGAGATTTTTCCATTCTTCCCTCAGTGTTTTTAGTCCATCGAGGTGGAAGAGAAACTCCCTAGAGATATCAATACATATGAAACCAAAGGATTCATCCAATTTGTTCAACTACTTCGATTTCTCTAAAGGTTGTTCAGGCTCAACATCCTTTCCCATTGTGACCTTATACAAACCTTTAATGTGCAACACAATCTGCATATCTCCCCTTCAATCCAATTAATTGAAGGGTGTGAGGATCCTCGGTGTCAAGGTTGTTGAATTTTCCATTTTGCAACTTCAGGAGAAACACAATTCTTCTGAATTCTTCAAATAACCTGTAAAAAACTCTCAATTCGAAGGAAAACCAGTTCAATCACTCTCTACTTTGACATGTGCACATTATCAGGGTGCTTCACACCTAGCTAGACTTCTCTGGTTAAATCTAGAGGGATGTAATGTCCCCAAATTTTCTTGATGACACCATGGAGAACCCCCTAGCCTTGAGAACCCCATGGTTCCTAGTGGATAAATAATTTAATCAATAAGGGGTCATTCTAAAATATTAGCTACCCATAGTATTTAATTTTATTAAACTTTGGATTTAATGTGCATATTAAAATTATAATATTTGCAATAATATGTAACTTTGTAATAAGTCGTAGGGGACAAGGAGGGCGCATGTAATAAGTCCTATTTTGTAATAAAGAAAATCAGGAAAACGTTAAAAATAACTCAAGCCAAAAATATAGAAACTGTGGGAAAATAAACCTGTCACAAAAAATATAGCAATTGTCAAAAGCATGGAAAAACAAGGTGTACGTAAAAAAACAAGAAACTGACAAAAAGAAGAAAAGCAAAAAGTAAGAAAAAGTTAGAAACTGTCAAAAAGACAGGAAACTCAAGGGAAAATAGAAAAAGAAAGGAATTTTCTTGATTTTTCCAACCCAAGAAGGATTAGAAACATCCAGAAAAGATACAGAGGATAATATTAGCAAGTGAGGGTGCATTCAAGAAGGAAAGTGGTTCATTATGCCAAAAGTGATGTCCAAAAATCAATCAACTTATGTATAATTTGAATTTCCATCAAGAAAACTCTAGAAGCAATAAAAGGTTATAAAAATGAGGTTGAGCACATCATTCACAACTTTTTGTGATCATTACTTATATGTTTAGTGAATCATAGCGTCTTGTCTGAGTGATGTACCTCATATCCCTTGGGTGATGTGCCCCAAGCCTTCCCATTCTCTTCTATCTTATCTTCAATTATTTAGTGCAGCCACAAAGAGCCAAGGAGAATAAATTGAATACCAATTCCATGCTCAGAATATATTCCATTCATCCTTGGAATTTGAGCTCCAGTGAAGGATACTTCACTTATGCTCTTAGGATTGTCATATTGGTGTCGGGTGTTGGTTACAAGCCACTATTCCTCAATTTTTGGTAGCATTGAGGGAGATCGGTTTCTCCAAGTTATATATGAGATTATCAAATACTTATTGATATTATAACCTCTTATATTCAGTAATATTTCTACTCCATAAAGTTATAATGCCAAATTTTCATGATAGAGGCCTTCCTATGCTCATTTAATGAGCCTTTTGTAAGTTTAATGCATTGATAATTATGTAATGGAAATGATGATGATATATGAGATTTATTATGTTTAGTATAAACTAATGAACCTATTATAACATTTATTTTCATATATGATAAAGTACACAGTTGAATTTCTTCCTTATTTGCTTACCTATGCTCATTAGCTAGTCAAATTTGACTAGTTTTATTGTTTTTAAATCCATTAATGTTATGTAAGATAAAATTGAATTCTTTAAGTTTTTTTAGGTTATAAACTCACCCAAAAATACAACCCAACTCATGAAACATGATTTATTTAAGTTCATACATTGCTTGTGAATCATCCCTTGTGTAGACTATATCTGGTCCAAATTCCTAGTTTTTTCCCAAATGCCATCAAACTATACCTAATTGTTCTGAACCTGATCAATGGAAATTTAATTCCTAAATAGTGACCGATAACTCACCTGATCCTCCCATAATCCTTGGTTTCTTGGAATTTACTGTTCAATCTCAATTTGCATCAGTTGGGACACCCAAAAGCTTGGTAGTAGACTTCAACCTCATTGATGCTCGAAACCTAAAAGGGAACAACATCCAGGTGCTCAAGGATCTGAACTTTCAGTCGCCATTTTTGTCTTTTAGTTTCTCCCATTACCCTCTGCAATCCGAGTACAATTCCTAATTCTTACTAAGAAATTTGTCCATCTGTCAACTAGTCTCTGATTTTTGTTTATCATAGCAGTAAGAGTTAATATTTCAGATCTGATTCATATCAGGGATATTACAGTGGTATTAAATCACTTTCCTCCACTCCTATGGAAATTTCTCTCTGAAGTTGAAGAAAATTTCAGCCATGTCCTATTATGATTATGACTATGATGAGCAATATGAAGAGTATTGCAGAGAGTATGAAGAAGAAGAAATCATCTATGTTGATGGAGACCTACCAAGAGATGAATTTGATGACTTATCTAGCCAAGCATATAGAGAAGAGATCAGGTCTTATTTTCCAATGGTTAATAAAAACTTGACAAAGATGATAGAAGCATGTGAAAACATGCCTCGCTGCTACCAGGAGTATCTAGTTTTGGGTAAGGAGACTTGTGCAAACATTTCTTTCAAAGAATATATTTATTTTAAGTATGGATTCTATCCCAAGGATGTGGATGATAATTCTTTTAAGAGAAGCAAATCATCCATAGAGGAACCAATTTGTTCCACCAATATCATTAAATAATAAGAAAGAGGATCCAAAGGTGAAGATTCATCAAAGCCATCTGCATGTTCAAGAATTATGAGAATGTTTGTTTTTTCTTCAAATAGAGATTCTAAAAGTTGTGACAGGAGTACCATTCAAGATAGATAAGTATCAATTTTCCTAGAGAAGAATAGAAATAAAGTAGGGGCAGAGATTCCTAAGGTGTAGTTCAAGTCACTGCAAGGTGACTGCATGGGAGAAGAAAGTGAAGATGAATGCACTTCCAGCTTGTTTGTGGGTGATCTCCAAATCACTACTATGGATGTTGGTTCAAGTGAGGGTGGTGAGACATAATTTGGATCAGATCCAAAAGAATATCATAATTCATATTTACAACCACCTCTTGAGCCTCAAAATGAAGAAGAAGACAATGCCACGCCACTTAGGTGTGAACCAGAGAATTTGGTGGAAGAGCAGGAAACCATAGTGTCCCTACATGAAGAAGATAATATCAATCACAAGTATGATAAGAGTTTTGATTTTTGCAGCAACCATGTCTACTTGCAGTCACATGATCCATTGGAGGATGAAAAGACTTCACTTGCATATGAGGGCTGCAAAATGAAGGACAGTTGTGAGAGAGATGAATTCACTTCTAGTTTCTTTGTTGGTGATCGCAAACTATTGCAAAGGAGAATGATGTTTTCAACGATGATAAGGCATATTTTGTATCAAGTACAAAAGAAGAACATAGATCAGATCTGGAATCATCATTTGAACTTGCTAATGAAGTGGAAGACAAGCCCCCACCAGTTGGGTGTGAACTAAAGAATTTGAAGGAAGAAATCATGCACAGGAATGTACACAATTTAGATCTTTGTATTTCCCTATGTCACAATGAGGAGAGGTTTAACATGAGTGAGCATCCAAATCCCACTATCACCATTATGGAGAGATATGAACCATCTAGTCTTGCAGGTGGGAAAGCATAAACAAGGATTCATGAAGAGAAGTGCAAGTCACTGCAAGGTAATTGTAGTAAAGAAGAAGGGGATGATTTTCCTCAAGAGCTCCACTCATTTTCCTGGCCTTTGAAAATGAATGAAAAGAATATTCAAGAGGTCCTACACCTTCTCCATGACAAACATTCTTCAGTTTCACATAAGGGTTGCATAGTTGCTTCATTGGAAGATTAATCTTCTCTTGAAGCCAAGGAGAAGATTCGGAAGGCATTGTCTACAATCCAAGGTGACTTCTTACACTTGCTTTATGATAGAGATTATTTGTTTATGCTTGTTGAGGTGTTGCATGGAGAATCCTTGAAGGATGAAGAAGAGATTTGCAAGCTCACACAAGATTTTATGACCACCCAAGATTCCTTGAAGGGCACTCAATGTTCACTCCAAGAGTCCAATATGGAGATGGAGCAACTTCATGAGAAGTTACAAAGATCATACATGTCCTCCTATAGACCATTCAGCCATTCTCACAAGGCTGATTGCATTCTTGATCATATCGAGGAACTTCATGAGATGGTGGATCATGAGAGGCATTCGGTTTTGCATGTGTTTGAGGACTGTGCAGACAAGCTTGATGATAACCTAGCGCTTGATCTTTCCCAGAGAAAACTTGAGCTATTTTTTGGACAGAGCCTCTTCTCTATGGAAGATTCAGATGAGCTTGCCTTAGTTGGATCAGCTAGTAATGAAGAAGATGCAGCCATAAGTTTGGTGGAGTAGAGATGCATAGATATGAGTTTGGCTCAGAATTATTTACCCCACATATTTAAATCAGCCACATCATTTGGGGATGAAGCTGGGGTGAAAGGATTTTTTTTGTTGGTGCCACATGAGGAGTAGGAGGCTCCCACATGTGTCCATGATGACTTGATGAATGCATTGTTTCATTTATATAGGAAATAGAGGAATCTACTTGCATTCTTTGGTGCCTCCTTCACTCATTTGCACCCATTGAGTGGACCCAATGGCAGATAGTTGAGCCATTGGAGTTGTGCACTAGTTCTATGCTTGAGGGATCATAAGATTTCTCTAGATGAGCGATAGTCATGGATGGAGAAGGTACCTGAGTGCATTTCATCTAGAACCAACATCCATAATCTTGATTTCAATCCATTGGAATCCAGTAGAAGAAAATTCTATCCACCTATGGATAGATGCACTTCACAATTTGAGATTCTAGGAGGTAAAAGTTTCATTTGTAAATTTATTGATACCTCCAATATTGTCATGTTTTGTGATCAGCAGCATAGGAACATATTTCTTCCATTTGATTCCATTCATCCACATATGGAATGGGTGGATGAGTACATGTCACACATGGAGTCCTCTTGTAGGAATATTTATGCTCATGATTGATGGAAGGAAGCTAAGTAAGAAAGCTGCTAAGAGAAGTTGTTGATACATCTATCTTGCAGCAATGGGGATTCATTAGACACATCAGAAAAATTTTGTGAACAGTGGCATGAGCATGTATGCATGTTATATGATGCTCTTGGTATACATGGAGGGACATGGGATAACCACTTGTTTCTTCATAGCAAAAGTGATGTGTGTTTCAGTTCTAGCTTGCACATGGATTCTCATATTTTGGAGAGATTCAATATGATTTGGCCCCACATTGAGAACTTCCATGCTTGGTGGGAGAGTCTCAAAGATGTTCGGTTTGGCATGGGGTGTGATCAATTTCCAGTGTGGTGGTATGATTTTCACATCCTCATTTTCATTCTCTATGATGATGAATTTTTGTTGTTGTTACTGATGTTTGGAAGGATGCAGATAAGACCATGGGACCCTGAAATTATTTGGAATGTCAGCTTTCCAAAAAGAGTAGGAACATTTGGATCCTTGCAGACAGGTTAGTTGGATCCAAACATTCTACTCAGTTATCTTAACTGGATTCAAACTTTTGTTAAAAGGGGTTTATTCATTCAGGCATGACTATAATCATAGTGGTGTAGCAAAACATCGTGAACCTTTAGTATTGAGCTTGGAATCGAGGATGTCAATTCTTGGCAGACAACAACATATTCTAAGGATTGAAGTCACTGGTTGGATTCATAGATGGTTGGAGTTGGTGTTGGAGTAATTATCCAACCCACACATATTTATTTGGTCAATTTGTACTAATTACCCACTTATCCTAAGTATTGACTCGAATTACTGACATCAGCATCAGCACACCAACACACTCCTGACATCAGCATCAGCACACCAGCACACTCTTTCAATCAGGGAGGCCAACTAATCCTTCTCCTTCAATGAGGGAGGCTAACTAGGCTTCCTCCTTCAATCAGGGAGAAAATATGGGGTGATATGCTTGTCATAAGTGCACCAATTAGTTAACTGAATGTTGTTTCACCTAACAATCAATTAAGCTGAGTTGGAAAGGTGCCTTCCTCATATATTTGTCTATTTTGGGATTATTTGAGTTAAGTGGAGTGATTTAAGGCGCCTCCAACTAATTCTGGTGACTTAGTTGAGTTCAGTTCACTTCATCAGAGCTGACTTGAGTTAGATATGCACCCCCACCTATTGATTGACATGCATTTGAGTTCTATTCAGTTAGACTCAGTCATTACTGCCTCTGATTAAGTTAGGGATCAATTAGAGTCTATTATGGTTGTGATTAGTGGTTAACTAATGTGTTTAGTGTGACTAACTCACAGCTAAGCCACTCTCATGTTACCAATTCAAATGAACTCCTTGGGATTCTATTTGTCTTGCTATTCATGCAAGTGTATCACATTGTATCTCTACTTTTGATTATTGAATACATTCTTACAGCTGCAACTCCTAATTGCAATGTGTTTCATGTCAACTTTCTTGTGCAATTGGTTATGAAACTCTGTGAGTTGTTCCTTAATATCAAGATTACTATGACTCAATTTTCACATGGTATCAGAGCCACGGCAGGACAAGGATCTGCTTCTTGAACAGATTCCTTGATGGATCTATGATGAATTTTGAGCAAAAAGCTCAAAAATTCCATCACTGCACCAGAAGCTGAAGGTTTACCACATAAATCCTAAGCAAAGGAATTGTTGATCAAGCTAGCTTGATTGACTAAGCTGGGTGTGATGCAAACCTGAAAAGTGCAGGTTATTTGACCTTACGGTGTCGCTTTTGTGTTTTTGCAGGTTTTTTGGAAGACTTCTACTGCATTCGCGATAGCAGAAAAATGGCTTCTTCTATGGATCCTCTTACTCCTTTCAATTACCACCAATGGAAGGGAGACATGGAGATTTAATTGCGTGCCAATGGACTCTATAGAGTCACAATGGACACTGAGATAGATTCAAACCACATTGTAGACAAAGAAATATATTGGAACAAGATGGATGAACCTTTTGGGTTTTTGTGCCTGTCGATTTCCAAAGATCTTCATTTCCATGTCACTGGTTTGAAGAATCCGAAGGATATTTGGGATAAACTTGTTGATCTCTTTGATAAGCAAGATGACATGAGAATTTATCGGCTAGATAATTAGAGGAAATTTCAATTCAAAATGGGCCTCCTAAGGAAACTAATAAAATAATAGTTAAAATAATAAAATAATATTTTTTAATTTTGGAGAAAGAAAAGAAAAAGACTACTTTTTTTGTTCGTATTTTCGACTTATCTCCCTGTGTTTTTACTCAAATTTCGATGGGGAGAGCTCGTTGGATGCGGAATTAAATTCTGCATCCAGCGAGTACCCACCCTGCATACTTTTGAAGGACCCCTCTACCCAAAAAACAAGAAATACCTGAAAAAATGTGATGGTGATATTATCATCACGTTTTTTCAGGTACTTCTTGTTTTTGGGGTAGCGGGGTCAGTCAAAAGTATGCAGAGTGGGTACTCATTGGATGCTGAATTTACTTATGCATCTAGGGAGCTCTCCTACTCGAAATTTGAGTAAAAAAACAGGGAGATATGTCGAAAATCCAAATAAAAAAGTAGTTTTTTTTATGATACCTATCCCCAAATTTATAATAAAAAATTGTTTAAGACCCATACGGTATTTCAAATTTAAAGCAATTTCATTGGCTAAAACATGATGACATGGAATTTGAATTAGGGTTGAAAGGCCCATTTTGAGTTGAAATTTCCTCTAATTTGAATGAGATGATTTCTTTTCACCCAAGCAATTTCGAAACTCTCAATGAATTATTCACCAAATTCAAGCACCTAGTGCTCCATTTGAAGCAGTTTGAAGTGGAGAAATAGGATGATCATCTCATTCTCTCCATTCTCTCCAAACTTGGATCAAATTACTCAGTTTTTGTTTCCACATTCCATACCGGGAAGCTAACAACCCCAAATTGGAAAATGTCTTCTCTCAATGCCTTCATTGAGTCCCTCACAAATGAGCATGACAAGATTGTGTAGATGGGGATCATCATATCCTCCAAATATCAAGAATTGTTTGCTTCGAGGCCCAAAGATACGAAGGGTAAGGGAAAGCAAAAGAATCAAAATACTAAGTTTGATGCTCTGAAGCCAAAGGAGAAGAACCAATAGCAAAATGAGCTTTCCGGCTCAAAGGAGCACAAGAACAAAGGAAACCAAGGCAAAGAAAAATTCAAGTGTTCCTATTGCGGGAAGGGATTTCACCCTGAACATGCCTGCATAAAGAAAAATCTTGATGAAATGACTCTTCTCCTTGAGAGGAACAATATCAATCTTCTCGAGAGTGTTCGGAAGAGAGATAATCATGATTGGGACATCCAGCATGAAAGAGGACATGCCCTCATGGAAATTGTTTCGAAGCCTAGAGCTCTCACCATAGACTCTAGTGCTTTGAACTATATGGTGGAAAGCAAAGAATCCTTCTCATTCCTGGACTCCGACAAAATCATTCCCATCCACATGGGATATGATTCTTAGATCATTTCGAAAGGCAAAGGTACTTTAAAACTTGAACATTGTTTTTTTTTTTATGTTCTATATGTACCCTCCTTGGCCTCCAATTTGTTGAGTGTATATCAAATGACACATACCGGAGTGCCCAAGAGATTTGATTTCAGCCCAAATTGTGTTGATATCCTAGATATTGCATCTAGGAAACTCATAGAAATAGGTCTAGCAAACCATCATGCTAAGACCTATGAGTTTTCAAAGTTTTTACCAGATGCAAAACCCACCTCTCTTCTGACTCATGGGAATGAGGTAAGTAGGATTTGGCATGAAATATTTGGTCATTTGAACATCAAATACTTGTATCAACTTCAAAAACATTCCATGGTTGAAGGCCTCCCATCCATCAAAACTTCCAATGGAATTTGCAAAGGTTGTATTGTCGGCAAACACCCTGAGCACAAGTTTGATCGAGGAAAGGCAAGCCATGCAAAAAGTATTTTGGGGATGATTCATTATGATATCAGTGGACCCATGCCTACAAAATCCATGAGTGGTTCATGGTATGTACTCACCTTCATTTATTACTTCTCTAGATACACTTGGGTTTTCTTCCTAAAGAAAAAATATGAAGTTTTGGAAAGATTCATTGAGTTTAAAGCATCTGTTGAGAATGCCTTTGGGAGGAAGATAAAGTCTCTCAGATATGATAATGGAGGAGAGTATATCAATTCTGAATTGCTTCAAATATGTGTTGATAGTGGTATCCAAATCCAGCACTCCATTCCCTAAACACCCCAGCAAAATGGTGTAGCGGAAAGGAAAAATCGGGCCCTCAAATAGATGACCACTTGCATGCTGGAAGCCAAAGGTTTGGATGCAGATATTTGGGCTGAGGAAATGAATGTTTTTTCTTACATTTAGAATAGGGTACCTCACTCTTCCTTGAAAGGAAAAACTCCTTTTGAATCAAACCTTGGGCACAAACCAGATGTGTTAAATTTCAGAGTTTTCGGGTCCACTGCATGGGCTCGAATTCCACTTGACAAGAGGAAATATTTGCAAATGCAAAGTATTGAATGTTTGTTCATTGGATATCCAGAAGAATCAAAGGGATTCAAACTTCTAAATATCAGAACCAAACAAATATTCATTGAGAGAATTGCTCGCTTTGAAGAACCTCTCCAAGAGGTAGAACTAGTCGAGAAAAAAACTGTTGAAACTCCCTCCTGTTATGTTGATCATTTGGATGATGAAAATGGGAGTGAAGGCTCTGATATTGCAGAAATGATGTTTGATATCAATGAGAAAAATATATCAGGTTCAGAATTAAATTCTGATGTGTCTACTCATCTCTCAACTTGGGCCAAAAAGACACTCACTTCCGTCGGGACAAACATTGGAAATCCTGTTGATCCAAGAAGAACCCGATCTGATTTTCAAAGAGCATATATTGCTCTCTATTGTCATGATTCCTTGATGTATGATACCTGTTATTTGATGATTGGGTCTGATCCAAATTCCTACTACCATGCTTAGAAAGATACGATATGGCAAGCTGCAATGGATGAAGAGTTCAACTCTCTCCAGAAAAATGCAACTCGGGAGCTAGTTTCCCTTCCACCTGGGAGGAAATTGGTTCAATGCAAGTGGGTATATCGGAAAAAGGTTTTTGCATATGGTACAACCTGAAAGTACAAATCATGGTTGTTTGCAAAATGGTTCTCCCAAGTCCAAGGAGTGGACTATCACTAGACCTTTGCACAGGTGGCAAAGATGGATTCCATTAGGCTTGTTTTGGCCATTTCCGCATCCAAGCATTGGGAGGTGCATCACATGGATGTCAAGAGTGATTTTCTTCATGGAGACCTGTAAGAGGAGATATACATGAAGTGTCCTGAAGGCTATAAATCTAATCCTTCCTTGTTGTGTAAGTTACATAAATATTTATATGGGTTGAAACAGGACCCAAGATCTTGGTATGCCAAAATGGATGCCTTTCTACTCTCACAAAACTTCCAGAGATGCAAATATGATCCTAATGTATATTTGCAGCAATGTGAAGGTAATATTCTGATCATAGTATTGTATGTGGATGATATTTTGATAACAAGAAGCACACTTGCTTCAATTGCCTTTTTAGAAACTACTCTTCATGATGCTTTTGAAATGAGCGATTTGGGCCTGCTGAGATAGTTTCTCGGGATAGAAATCTCTCAATACTATGATGGGATAATTTTAACTCGGTAAAAATATATTGCAGACATTTTAATTAATTTTAACATGGCTTATTGCAAGGCTGCACCATTTCCTTTCCTCTCGGGAATCGGTCTTGACGAGGGAAAATCCACTCCACCCATGGATTCAACAATTTACGGCCAGTTGATCGGAAGCTTGCTATACCTGACACATTCAAGGCCTGACATTTGTTATGTTGTGAATGTTGTATCAATATATATGTAGTAGCCTCATGATCTGCATTGGAAGGAATCTAAAAGTATCATTCAGTAGATTCAGGGCACTAGATCCTACGACATTCACTATGTTGCAGATTCTGAGCTAGATTTGGTCGGTTTTACATATTCTGATTGGGAAAGGGATACCATAGATCGAAAGTCCACTTCTGGGTATGTGTTTATGTTTTTTGGTGGCCACATTTTCTATTCCATCAAAAAGCAGGCTTCCATTGCACTTTCTTCAGTAGAGGATGAGTACAGGGGAGCAGTAAATGCTTGCATCTAAGCAGTTTGGTTGCAAGACATTTTGTCTGAGTTTGAGATTGGTAGTGATTTATCCATAGTCATATTTTGTGACAACCAATGTGCTATAAAGGTCTCAACGAATCCAATTCAGCAGAAGAGGACCAAACATGTTAAGATCCACATGCACTACATTAGAGAGTGGGTGCATGATAAGGCAATTGTTCTGCAATACTACCCCACAGATGAGTAGATTGCAGATATTTTCACCAAGAAATTTACTGAGAAAAAGTTCACTTACCTCCGTTCACTATTGGGGGTTAGTTCATCGAGGTGACCAATTACTTCATTAGTGTTCAGCTTGAGGGAGGGTTTTGTTCCCACTAAGTTTTCCCCTTTTCCTCACTCGGAATTATTTTGAGCATTTTAGAGTTACTTTTCGTACAGGGTGACCTATGGCCTTTGTTGCCGGGGACCTAGCATTTTATTTTTACTCATCCACATGAGTATAGCTTAAGGGGGGGTGTTGGAGTCATTATCCAACCTGCACATATTTATTTGGTCAATATGTCCTAATTACCCACTTATCCTAAGTATTGAATTGAACTACTAACATCAGCATCAGCACACCAACACACTCTTGACATTAGCACACCAGCACACTCCTTAAATCAGGGAGGCCAACTAAGCCTTTCTCCTTCAATTAGGGAGAAAAACTAGGCTGATCTGCTTGTCATTAGTTAATTGAATTTTGTTTCACCTAACAATCAGTTAAGCTGAGTTGGAAAGGCACATTCCTCATTTATTTGTCTATTTTGGGCTATTTGAGTTAACTAGAGTGATTTAAGGCGCCTCCAACAACTTCTAGTGACTCAGTTGAGTTCAGTTCACTTCATCGGAGCTGACTTGAGTTAGATATGTGCCCCCACCTACTGATTGACATGTAGCTCAGTTCTATTTAGTTAGACTCAGTCATTAATTCCTTTGATTCAGTTAGGGCTCAGTTAGAGTCCATTATGGTTGTGATTAGTGGTTAACTGGTGTGCTTAGTGTGGCTCACTGACAGCTAAGCCACTCTCATGTTACCAATTCGAATGACCTCCTTGGAATTCGAATTGTCTTGCTATTCATGCAAGTGTACCACATTGTATCTCTACTTTTGATTATTGAATAAATTATTACAGCTGCAACTCCTAATTTCAGTGTGTTTCATGTCAAATTTCTTGTGCAATTGATTCTGAATCTATGTGAGTTGTTCCTTCATCCCAAGATTACTGTGACTCAAAATTCACAGTTGGTTCATTGCTTGAGGACAAGCAATTTTAGGAGGGGAGGACTATAATGTCTCCAAATTTCCTTAATGACACCATGGAGAACCCCCTAGCCTTGGGAACCTCGTGGTTCTTAGTGGAGAAATAATTTAATCAATAAGGGGCCATTCTAAAATATTAATTAACGATAGTATTTAATTTTATTAAACTTTGGATTAAATGTGCATGTTAAAATTATAATATTTGCAATAATATGTAATTTTGTAATAAGTCGATGTCATAGGGGACAACGGAAGCGCATGGGGCCAAGTGGGCCATGAGTTGTCAACCAAAAAAGGAAACCTTAAGCAAATCAAGAAACTGTTAAAAAGAACTCAAGACAAAAAGATAGAAACTACAGGAAAAACAATATGTCATAAAAAAGATAGCAACTCTCAAAAGCAGGGAAAAGCAAGGTGTAAATAAAAAAATAAGAAACTGGAAAAAAGAAGAAAAGAGGAAAGTAAGAAAAAGTTGGAAACTGTCAAAAAGACAAGAAACTCAAGGAAAAACAAAAAAATAAATGAAGTTTCTTGATTCTTGCAACCCAAGAAGGATTAGAAACATCCAGAAAATCTACAACGACTAATATTAGCAAGTGAGGGTGCATTCAAGAAGTAAAGTGGGTCATTATGCCGAAAGTGATGTCCAAAAACCAGTCAACTTATGTATAATTCGAATTTCCATCAAGGAAAATCTAGTAGAAATCAAAGTTTATATAAATGAGGTTGAGCGCATCATTCACAAATTTTTATGATCATTATTTTGATGTTGAGTGAAGCATAGCTTATTGTCTGAGTGATGTGCCTCAATTCCCTTGGGTGATGCACCCCAAGCCTTCCCATTCTCTTCTATATTATCTTCCATCCGTCAGTGAATGCTCAGAATGTCATCCATTAAGCCTTGGAATTCAAGCTCCAATGAAGGATACTTCACTTATGCACTCAGGATTGTCAAATTGGTGTCGGGTGTTGGTTACAAGCAACTATTCTTCAGTTTTGGGCACCATTGAGGGAGATTAGCTTCTCCAAGTTCTTTCTGATATTCTCAAATCCTTATTAATATTATGACCTATGATATTCAGTAATATTTCTTCTCCATAAATTTATAATGCCATATTTTCATGAGAGGCCTTCCAATGCTCATTTAATGAGCTTTTTTGTAAGTTTAATGCACTGATAGTGATGTAATGGACATGACGATGATATATGAGATTTTTATGTTTAGGATAGTCTAATAAACATCTGATAACATTTAATTTCATATCTGATAAAGTACAAAGTTGAATTTCTTCCTTATTTTCTTACCTATGCTCATTAGCTAGTCAAATTTGACTAGTTTTACTGTCTTTAATTCCATTACTCTTCTATAAGCTCAAATTGCATTATGTAAGTTGTTGTAGGTTATAAAATCACTCCACAATCCAACCCAACTCACAAAACCTGATTTATTTAAGGTCATACATTGCTTGTGAATCATCCATTGCATGGTCTATCTCTAGTCCAAATTCCTATTTTTTTCACAAACACCCTCAAACTCTACATAATTGTTCCAGAACAGTTCTAAACTTGATCAATGGAAATTTAATTCCTAAAAAATTACTGTTAAATAACCTAATCCTTCCATAATCCTTGGTTTCTTGCAATTGACTGTTCAATCTCAGTTTCAACCGGTTGGGACACTTAGAGGCCTGGTAGTAGACTTCAACCTCACATATGCTCAAAACCGAAAAGGGAACAGCATCCAGGTGCTTAGGGATCTGAAATTTCAGCCTCCATTTCTTTCTTTGGTTTCTCCCATTACCCTTTGCAATCTCAGTACAATTCCCAATTTTTACAAAGAAATTTTCCCACCTGTCAACTAGTCTCTGCTTTGTGTTTATCATATTAGTAAGAGTTAATATTTCATATTTCATTTATATCGGGGATATTACAAGGGAGAAAGTCAAAGATACCAGGATTTATGTGGAACCCAGTTGATTTTGGTGCATCAATGGAAGTTTCCAAGGATTGAAAATAACATGATCTCACTCTTATACCATGTAAAATTAGCAAAGCCACGGAATCATCGAGATGGATTGAACTTCATAATGAAAGAAGAATGAATGAAGAAGAATTTCAGTGCAAGAATTATCAAACAATCATGGTGAAATTATTCAGACAAGAGGCAATAATTTTGCAACATAACCATAACTCAATAATCATTAACCTGTATGTAAAACATTGATGATACAATAGAGAGAATTTGAATCCCATGACTTGGACTGACTCTATACATCACTAACTGTGGAAAAATAACCATTGGAGGCTCACCAGTCTAACTCCAGACAACTGAAACACCTCATAATCAGTTAACTGACCAAGGTAGGTGAGAAAAGGCGCCTAACTCCTTAAATCATGAAAAAGTGGTGTGAGAATAACTAAAGTTGAACTAAATGTGGCCCATCGAAGCATAACTCAACACAGACTAGGGTAAACTGATGGTGGGATTCCCATGACTCAGTGTAGGATCCTAAAATATAGGGATTGGTCTCTTGAGCTCTTAAACTCATGTAGACTGGTGCATCAAATGGTACATGGGCCCTAGATAACTTATCCATGGCACTAATGAAGTGGAAACATATTCCTAAGCTAAGAAACTGACATTTAGACTATGGTGGGCAAGGGAGGATTACATTAATCCTAACATAGAAATGGTCTGTAATTACGATCTAAGCATGAAGATGGAGACGTACATTGCACCTTGCATGTTAATTCATAGCCAACGCATAGGTCTTACATCATTGGGAATCCCAAGGCTTATGTCATCGAAAGTTACAGTTCACGAAAACTAGGCATGTGCAGGAGTCACATAGAAATATGAATTTAAATTAATGTCGATGATCTCAGTATGCCGCCCCCTCTTAGGCACCATTCTGCGAGGATAACATCAAAGTATAATAACCAATCACATTTAAGAAAATCCTTTACTAATAAAAATCAATAATTCAACCCCTAAGTATAACTTTAACTCTTAAAAATATTTACCTTGCACTGACATACTAATACAATTGCGTGAAAACTATAATGTCTCCCATCGGGGACATAAAAAACCTCAGGTTATAATATTGTCTTTTATGAAAAGGATGTTCAATTTAGGTTTATTTTCTCCTTTGGGATTCTCAATTATTTCATGATATCCAAACCCATTCCCTGTTGCAGGTAAATTGAGGAAGCATATTCCAAAGTTTCATGGCTAAAATAATTCAGTGAAATTACATGTCAGAGTTTTCACAGAATTTTCCAGAGTTTGATAGTTGTCCATGAGGATGTATTGATGAAGATTTTGTGGAAACTTTGGAAGATTGTGCCAAAGAATGGTTCGAGACAGATTTTCATGCAAAATAAATAACCTCATTTGCTAATTTCACGAAGATATTTAGGGATCGATGACTTCTAGTGATGATGACGAGATAGTATCATAAAATTGTCTTTTGGCTAATATATCCAAATAGCTTCAGAAAATTCACAAGTAGATGGAGATTCATGTTAAACAGTGACAAAAACTCATATCTCAGACTTTGTTCATGCATGCACAGTCAATAACAACATTTATCCAACACTTTAATATGACTGATATTAAGTTTAAACAGTCTAAAAAATACCACCACACACCCAGGAATAAATTTCAGCCCTTAAGAAGTTAATACACAACATTAAAGTGTTCCAAAGCAGTGGAAAAAAATTCATGAACAACAGGTTGTAAGTAATTTCAGATGCATAAAAATCTGGTCAAACTTGACCCATTAGAAAGCAATGAATCTTGGCATGTTACAACAGCAGTAACTTTCATCCATCAAACACAATCCATATCAGATATTTTCTAGAAATATGAGCCAAACATTCACCTCAAAATATGAGTTGTAGGTGACATTGGAAAATTTGCCCTCAAGCATCCAAAAACTATACACTAACAACAAAAAACACTACAACATATTTTACCTTGGAATTAGTACCAAAATTTTCTAGCAGTACAACCCAGCTAACTACCTTGGAAATCATGCCTTTCAACAATCTCGATTTATGTGGCGCAATACAATTATACGGCCTCCTCTCACTGTATGACCTGCCTAAAATAAATGATTGAATCAATGTGGGAATCGTTCCCACTTGGGAGAAACCCCCTCCTTGGAAATTGTGCACACCACCTAGGAAAACGTGCCCACCTTTTGTTGTTGCTGCAAAAACCCTTTCAATTGCTCTTTCTCATCTCTCTTGAACGGTGTGCCCCCTCTCTCAACTCTCTCTCTTGGAAAGTGTGTAAAAAAATGGAGTCTCTATGTCTTTTTTATCTTCAACTTAGGGTAACGACCGATGACTCTTAGTTTTCTATGGCTGAGATTTAATATTAGCCACAAGATTAACAGTGGTGTTTCAATCTAAAGTTCACTTAAATCACTAAAACTACATTGTATATTAGAATTTGAAAAGTCATTTTTCCCTAAATAACTAAAAAGACTCACTTTATGACATAAAAATGCTTTATAAAGTGAAATTGACTTTAATAAAGTACAAATCACTTTAAGAACATAAAGTCACATCAAAAGTACTTAAATACATACATTAATAAAGTCACTTAAGACCTTTATTGAGACTACATTATTCCTCACTTTTGCACCCAGGCACAAAGTGCAAAAGTACCTCCTGAGCTATAAAAGCTAAGACTCATGTTGTACAGGACAATACACCCTTGTAACCTAGGTTATGGGGTTACCAACTTACTAATAGACTTGCAGACAATCATCTTTTATAGAAAATGAAATAGGAATAGGAAGATAGTTTGGCTTACCCGATTTATGACGGTTCGTCCAAGCTTGGCATTCTCCTGCTTCAATATTCTCCAAAGCTTCTAGGGCTTCTCCTCTTCACTTGCAAAGAGCCAATACTTAATAAATATCTCATACTGTTGTTCAGGACAAAGCACCCTTGTAACCTAGGGTCTGGGGTTACGAACTTACTACTAACTTGCAGACAATCAAATTTTATAGGGAATGGAAAGAGAATAGGAATAAAATCTTGACTTACCCGATTAACGACGGTTGATCCAAGCTTGATCTTCTCTCGCTCCACTTCTCTCCAAAGATTCTAGGGATGTACTTCTCCACCCAAATTCTGAATTAAGGACTCCTCTGCAACCAAAGGAATTTGAGTTCTGCTGCTCCAATACTCTGAAGACATACCAACAGCATAACTTTGCTCTCCAAAATTGATTGATTAGCCCCCGCCCCAAGGCCTCTATTTATACTTTGGTAAATAGAGTGGTTTCGAAGGTTGGGATGGTTGATATGGTTGGGATAGTTATGGATTAGGCCCCAAATAATCTCATCTAATCTCAATTATATTTTTTAATGTCGAATTAGGGTATACGTGGGTATCAATATAGGCAACTCGTGTATGACACGCGAGTTGCTCAAAGGGAACTCATGTATGCAAGTATACGCGAGTTGCAATGCAAATACTCGCATATGACACGCGAGTTGTAATGCACATAATCGTGTATGCAACCCAAAATCCATAATAAAAATATACAAGGCTGGTATGAGGAAAATGCATCAAAGGTCATGCCCATCTATAGTGTTTAGGCCACTTCAATCCAAATTGTCCTTTTGTGTACCAACATGAGGAATGTCAGCACTCGGATGGAGAAGTGTCATTTTGGCTGATTGATGCCCCCTAATGTGTGAGGTCAAAGGGAAGCGATGGTCGAAATACATTATAATCATTATCTTGAAGAACTTAGAAGTCCAAGGAAGCAGAGGAAGTACCTAAAACAAATACATATCAAATGTCATATACAAAATCATATCTGAGGATGCTATGTTCAATATACTGGAACACTAGCTCCTTTACAATATTTGAGTACATCATATGATACGGGTGGTAGACCACATATATTGCAAAGATGGATCGAAGCCACAATATACAATCATGATGAGTCTTCAAAGATTTGGAAGCTGTGTAAGTGAACATAACACAATCTTGCGCAACTTAGGTTATAGATGTGAACCTAAGGTCTTCGTCATAATCCAAAGGAACCAGTACAATCCATGCCATGTGAATAGATGTGTCAAAGTTGAACATGGAAAGGATTCAACAGATTTCCAATCAATAGGTGAAAATTGACAACTGAAGCAAAGGAATTCACCAATGATGAAAGTGAATCCTAGGGTATCATCGTCAAAAACTCTAGGTCTTCGTCTTTAGGAAATGTTGATGAGAAACCATGTTGTGATGAGGAAGGCAATAGATCCTCCAACGGATCATAAGAGTGACTAGGAACTGGATAAAGGATAGTAGACACAAGTGATATTAGATAGGATAATGATGGAATCATGATAAAAAGTAGAAACAGGGATAGATCCTTGAACAGTGAGCACGACACAAAGATGACCCAAGGCATCCTTTTAACTTTGCAGATAGAACATGTAACATCCCTGATTTTGACCCCGATGCACTAAATATACATGATATATATATATATATATTGTAATTAATCATGGTGTGGAGCTAAAGGCAAAATCCCCACCATTGATTTGGTTTTGTTATGTTCGGCGATTGGAATCATTGCCGATAGTATATCGGGATATACAGTGCATATTAACATTGTGGCATCATGTAACTATGCAATTTAATTAAATAACCCCAACCATCTATGTTCACTACAACCAAATTGAAACGGGCATGATTTTCTAAGGATAAGGGGGGGGATGTTAAACCTTGAGCCCATGAGGGAAAATCCATGTGTCTCCACCCTATTTAATTTTCTCACCTTCCCTTGTCTTATCCAACTACCACCTTAAATGTTCTGATGTTCGCTGAGGCAGTTATTGTTGGCAGTGGAGTGTGGCAGGACAGCCAGTCCTTTCCCACATGCACACTCCAACAGGATAACCCTCACGCTGGCAGGAAAACCACTACGCCCACAATCCCATTCTCTCCACAACTGCACTCTCTCCATCGCAAGCGGTTCATTTTCCTCACGCGGGCTAAGATAAAAGGATTCATGATCCTTGTGTGGGGGTTCGTTCGTTGGTTCTCCTTTCTCTCGTGGATTGTTGGTCTGGGAATAGGTTCTTCCTCCGATCTTTGTAGAGAGTCGCCTCCATTTTCATATTATCATACTGTGAGGTGTTTTCCTCCTGTTCACATAAAGAGGCTATGTTTTACTCCTCCATTGCCGACTGTGTAAAGGTGTCGAGGCTTCAATATTGTCTTTCCACGATTGTTGTCTGTGATTTCTTCACTGAACGATTGGTTGTGGTCTTGTTCTCTTTTCATTGGGCTGTGTCTCCTTTTGTGTTTTGGGTTGTTGTAGGTTACTGAGGAACCATTTTGGCCATGATAGGGCCAAGAACGATTCAGGGATTTTTCTTCCCCTGTTCAAGCTCTGAAGTGCTTGTTTGATGCATGCACGCAGTGGTTTGTCTTCGGACTGCATTGGAGTGGTGAATGAGGGCCTAATGTGCTTGATAAACCTGGTCTATTTGGGAACCACACAGACAGAGCTAGAGGGTTGGCTTTCTTCTCCACAACCCTTGAATAGCACTACAAGGGAGGTAAGGGCTTGAGGGACTACATCGCAGAGAAATGACTGATTTCCTTGTGTTGGGTGTGTGTGGGTGTCCTAGAAGTCAGGCTAGTTTTGGTGTAGGTCCCCTTAGCTCTTCAATGAGCTCACCAGCGTAGCATTTATCCTTTCCCAGCTCCTGGATGGCCTAATAAACCCAACTTTGTTGGCTTGGCTGATCCATTGTTCACCTGATAAACCCAACTGTGTTGGCTTAGCTGAACTGTGTTTCCTTGTGGTGTTGTTATCCTTGGCTATGTGTAAGCCTACTAGTTCCTTATTCCTTGGGGAATCATGCCAGGCTCGGGGGTGGCAGCATTGCTGAGATATTAAAGAGCACGCGGGCCTATGGTTGGGTGGAATGTTGCAACGACGTAGCTGGTTGCGGGGCAGTTCTCATGAGATAAGTATTCTTGACTAATATGTTTTGAAATCATATTTACCATTGATGAATGATAATGTACAGGTGAATGTTGAAATTGTATATGAATGCATGTTGTTTTGCTTCTGCTGTGTATATGAATGATTAATGCATCGTAAATGTTTTATGTTTTTAAGTATCTTGCCTCAGCATTATAGGTATGATCATGTTCATGGGGCTAGATGCCCGGATGTTTAGTGTTTAGTAGCATCCTCTTTCTAGGTCGGAGGGTCGGGGACGTTACAATATGGTATCAGAGCCACAAGTTGTAGCATGGGCCTGAATGGGCCATGAAAGATCAGTTAATAAAGGCAGGCTGCCTACTGCCCAGAAGAAACCAGGAGAAAATGGGTGAATGACAAGAAAATTTTCAAAAATTTTCTAAGTGCCAGAATTGTCGGCGCATCGAAAGACTAAGTGATAAGTTCTTCTGACACGGTGGAATGTTATTCTGAAGCTCACCAGCAGCAGAGAGGATATTTCAAAAAAAAAAATATTACGAAGTAGTGAAATCATCAGCAATCGGCGATGATTAGTTGTTCGCATCGTCGATGCTTAGATGATCAAGTTGCCAATGCGGCGAGAAGTTTGGAGACTACATCGGAAGATGTTAGTTGATGGTGCGCCACCATTGCGGATGGCTAGAGGACTATCCTTCCGACAGATAGAGTCTCCGACCTCCGATGCCGCAGATTTGTTCCGACAACCGATGCGACGGAAGACAGAGGAGAAAAGTTTCCGAAAATTTTCTAAGGAACGAGATCATCAGCGATCGGAAGGAATAATGGTTGGGACTACTGATGAATAGTTGTTGGGATCGCCGATGCATAGAAGATGAAGTTGCCGAGGCTAGTGAATTGGATCGGTGAACGTTAGTTGAAGGAAGAACCGATGCAAAGAAGAAATTTCAAAAAAAATTCTAAGTGTTGAAACACATCGACAATCGGCGGAAGTTAGCTGTATTGGTCACCGATGACATCGGAAGGAGTTAGTGGTTCGTACACCCACCGTTGCGGAAGTCTAGAGCACTAATATTCTAACGGATAAAGGTTTCGACTGCCGATGCCGTATTAGTTATGCTTTCGACCGCCGATCGGAAAAGGGTAACGGAGGATGAACCGCCATTGCGGCTTCCTAGAATACTAACCACCTGACGTCGCAGCAGTTAGTGCTTCCGACTGTCGATAGGCTTGTGGCCATAGAAGACATAGAAGGTTTATTGTTCGTCGATGCAGAAGCTGAGACGAATAGCCACCTGATGCACAAGACACCCGACCACCGATGTAGCGCCTAAGTTGGTTTCATCGCTGATGCAGCGCAAGGCTTAATGGTTCAAATCGCCGATTAGGTTTAGAAGGTTGGATGTGGATTCAATACAGCAGAAGGAAATAGGTGAAAAATCCTCGGTATCGCCAATGCAGATCGAAAGTTTGGGAGATTTTCCTGCCAAAATGCTGGAAAGTTAGCGGGAAAGAGACCCGATAGGGAGAAAGAAATTTTAGGTTTTTCAAAATTGAATTTTTCTTAGCAAATTCCAACTGTTTTCAATAGATTTTAGCAGACTGTCAGTGGATTACAGGGCTAAACAAGAAGAGAGAAAATTTTTTGTTTTAGCAAAATTGTTAGTTTATGACTTTCTAGAAGAGGAAGGTAAGTAGTCTGATTTATTTTAATGATATGCATCTAACAGTTTGCTACTAACACATTTGCATAATTATAGACACCTTCAAGAGCAATATTCTAGGTAGAACCGTGTGGTAAAGCAAGAGGTGGTTCAGTCATGAGAACCCATGATGGGTATGATGCTCGGGAGTCCTACGAGCATGCGATAGATGCCATGCAAGAAAATGTATATAATGGAAATGATGACATAGACTCTAATGGGAAGAGATTCCAAGAGACACCGTCGGATGTTGCAGCCACCATGAGAAGCTTGATTAAATCCCAGGAAGAACAGCATCAATTGAATGCTGCCATTTTGCAGAGTTTGACAGATTTGTAGAGAAAGATAGATTCTGGACGAGGTACAGCAAGACCAGAAGGAAGTAAAAGTAGCACTCGGAGGAGAAGGACTTCCAGTGGATCATCTGAATCTGAAGAATCCAGTCGAGATACGAGTTCATATTCTCATAAAAGGAAAATAAGAAGACACCTTAGGGATCGCTCGCGAGATGAATTTAAGAAGGCTAAACCTCCTACATTTGATGGTGAGGTAAAGACTGGACAAGAGGCTGAATCTTGGTTTCTTAGGATAAAGAAGTACTTCCAAGTGCAGAATTATCTAGGAAACATGAAGGCAAGAGTTTCCATATTCAATCTGAATGGAAGAGCATCCATTTGATGGGAACACTTCAAGCAAGTAAAGAGGATCAGTGAAATGAAACTGAAGTGGAAACAGTTCAAGAAGTATTTTAAGCAAAAATACCTCTCTGACAGGTATTATGATGACAAGATTAAGGAGTTTCATGAGCTGAGATTGGGACAGCAGACCATGGATGAATATGCAAATAAGTTCTTGGAATTATTGAGGTATGTCTGATACATCAGAGATGAAAAAGTGAAGGTCCAGCGGTTTCTGAGCGGATTGCCTCAGTCTTACAAAGATAGAATTGAGTTTTATGAACCTAGAACCCTTGCAGAAGTAATAAGGATGGCTAAGTATTGCTATGAGAAAAGAAAAAGTAAACCTGATTACCATAAGGCATGGAAGGACAAGAAGAATGAGAATTTTGACCAAAGAAAGAAAGGTTTCAAACCTTATAGATTCACGAATCAGCAGAAGCAGCCATCCCAAGCTGTGAGTAATCCAGTTGGAGTGACAGGTGGGAAGCCTAAAGAGCCACAACAGAATAAAGGTCCACTCAAATGTTGGACATGTGAAGGACCCCACTTGCGCAGATATTGTCCACTCGAGAATGAAAGTGCAAGACCAGCTTATAACATTCAGGAAGCAGAAACAGTGGGTCAAGTAGCAAGAGCAATCCCTAGAATTTATGCAGCACTAGAGGACCGCCAGGCAAATCATCAGTCAATTGTGGTTGAAGTTGCAGGTAATATTGTTGAACAATCTGTTTCTATTTTTATAGACCCTGGTTCTACTCACAGTTACATTACTCCTAAAGTAGTGGAGATTTGTGCTTTTAAGAAAGAAAGGCATAGGAAATCTTGGTTAGTTCAACTAGCCACTGGAACTAAGAGAAAAGTTAGTGAAGTGGTAGAGAAATGTCCATTGGTCATGAATAGATTGGTCACTTGTGTAGATCTAAATGTTCTACCGCTTGGTTCCTATGATGTTCTCATTGGAATGGATTGGTTAGAAGCTCACAGAGTAAAGCTTGACTGTTATAACAAGACTTTTGAATGCATGGATGAAGAAGGAAACCCAGTAGTTGTGAAAGGTATTCCAAAGGTAATTTCAGTAAGACAGGTTTTAGCAATGTAGTTAAAGAAGTTCTGTAGGAAAGGTTGCTAGTTGTATGCAACTCATATTCTGGAACCAACAAGAGATTAAACTCCTAGGTTGGAGGACTATCAGGTGTTACAGGAATTCAAGGATGTGTTTCCTGATGAGATCCCAGGGCATCCTCCAAAGAGGGACATTGATTTCACAATTGAACTTGTGTCGGGAGTAGCACCAGTGTCCAAGACACCCTACAGGATGAGTACACCTGAGATGCTAGAGTTGAAAATACAGCTGCAAGAGTTGTTGGAAAAGAATTATATCCAGCCGAGTGTGTCTCTTTGGGGAGCACCGGTTCTATTTGTAAAGAAGAAATATGGTACACTCAGGTTATGTATTGATTATAGACAGTTGAACAAGGTTACTGTGAATAATAAATATCCTTTGCCTAGGATTGATGACCTCTTTGATCAAATGAGAGGAGCAAAGGTATTTTCCAAGATTGACTTAAGGCCTGGTTACCATCAAGTGAGAATCAAGGATGAAGACATTCATAAGATAGCCTTTAGAACAAGGTATGGACATTATGAGTTTGTAGTGGTACCATTTGGCCTCACAAATGCACCAGCTACATTTATGTGCCTTATGAATAGTGTCTTCAGTAGGTATTTGGACAAGTTTGTTCTTGTTTTCCTTGATGACATTCTTGTTTATTCTAAGAATGAGAAAGAACATGAAGAGCATTTGAGGTTGATATTGCAATTGCTCAGGGAGCATCAATTGTATGCAAAACTGAGCAAGTGTGACTTCTACAGAGATAGAATACAGTATTTGGGTCACATTATCTCAAAAGAGGGTATATCAGTGAACCCTGAGAAGATTGAAGCCATTATGAATTGGCCTACCCCAAGAAATGTGAGATGTAAGATCTTTTATGGGACTTGCAAGATACTACAGGAGATTCATTGAAGGATTCTCCAAAGTTGCACATACCATCACTTCTTTGCAAAAGAAGGGGATGAAGTTAGAATGGACTTCGAAGTGTGAAGAAATCTTACAGCGGTTGAAGCATCTTCTCACCAGTGCACCCATGTTGAAGGTTGCAGATCTGGAGAAATATTTTGTGGTATGTACCGATGCATGCAGGAAAGGGCTTGGAGGAGTCCTTATGCAGGACAACCATGTGATATGTCATGAGTCAAGAAAGCTGAAGGATCATGAGAAGAACTATGCCACTCATGATCTAGAGCTTGCAGCCATAGTACATGCTCTCAAGATGTGGAGGCATTACTTGATGGGTAGGATATTTGAACTGAGGACGGACCATTATGGTCTGAAATATCTATTTGATCAGCCTACTTTGAATGCTAGGCAAGCGAGATGGCTGGAATTTTTATGTGAGTTTGATTTTGAAATCAAGCACATAAAGGAGAAAGAAAACAAGTTAGCTGATGCGCTCAGTAGGAAGATGCAGGAAATGCATGTGGCATCCCTTAGTATTTTCCAATCAGATTTGAAGCAGCAGATTGTTAATTGTTTTGCCGGAGATGAATTGTATGAGCTGGTAAAAGACAAATTGAAACAGCAAAGTCTTGAGAAGAGGTATGAGGGATATAAATTGGAAGAAGATGGACTTCTTACTTATAAAGGAAGAATTTATATTTTGAATGTAGCATATTTGAGGAGAGTTGTTATGGATGAAATCCATCAAACTCCGTATTCTGGTCACCTAGGATACCAGAAGACAATTTCTACCGCTAGAAAGTAGTACTTTTGGCCAGGAATGAAAAAGGACATGGCTGAGTACATTTCAATGTGCATGAAATGTCACCAGGTAAAGGTTGAGCATCAACATCCAGTAGGATTGTTGCAGCCTTTTCCAGTTCCAGAATGGAAATGGGAAGTTATTTCCATGGATTTTATTACAGGATTGTTGATGACTTCGAGACAACATGATTCCATCATGGTTGTAGTAGACAAGTTTACAAAGGCAACACATTTTATATCGGTGAAGTCTACGCATAAGACTGATGACATTGCCAAGATCTTCATGAAGGAGATTTTCAAATTGCATGGATTGCCAAAGGCAATAGTTTCTGACCGAGATGTCAAGTTCACCTCCAATCTTTGGAAGGGGTTGTTTGCAGATTTGGGTACAAAGCTAAATTTCAGCACTGCATACCATCCTCAGGAAGATGGACAGACAGAGAGAGTTATTGAGTACTAGAAGATATGCTTCACATGTACATGATGGACAAACCAACCAAGTTGGAAGATTACTTACACTTGGTAGATTTTTCTTATAGCAATGGACAACAGGCATCCTTGGGGATGAGTCTGTATAAGGCTTTGTATGGCAGAAGGTGTAGGACACCAGTGACTTGGGATAATCCAGTAAACAGGGTTGTGATTGGTCCAGAACTACTCAAGGAAATGGAGAAAGAGGTTGTAAAGATCAGGCAGAATCTGAAAGCAGCACAGGACAGATAGAAAAGCTATGCAGATAAGCATAGGATGAATAGAGAGTTCATTGTTGGGGATCATGTCTACCTCAGAGTGAGGGCCAAGAAAAGTTCCTTGAAGCTTGGAATTTTTGCCAATATTTGACCTAGATATTGTGGGTCATTTGAAGTGCTTGAAAGAATAGGGCCTGTTGCATATAGACTTGCATTGCCTGCCAGTACTAGAGCTCATAATGTTTTTCATGTTTATTTGCTTAAGAAATATGTACATGATCCTAACCATGTGATAAATTGGGAAGTGATTCAGGTGGAACCCAAGGGAGAGTTCCAAATCGAGCCAATGCGCATCCTCGACAGGAAGGTCACAATGCTCCAGAACCGAACCATAGGGCAAGTAAAGGTGCAATGGGAGCACTATGGACCTGAAGAGGCTACGTGGGAGCTGGAGGATGCCATGCGATTGGCACATCCATTTTTGTTCAATTCTTCAGAACACTAAGGCGATACCAGTGTAGTATTTTGTTCAATTTTGTAAAGCACTGAGGACAATGCTATTGAAGGGGGAGGGGAATGTAACATCCCTGGTTTTGACCCCGATGCACTAAATATACATGATATATATATATTGTAATTAATCATGGTGTGGAGCAAAAGGAAAAAGCCCCACCATCGATTTGGTTTTGTTATGTTCGGTGATTGGAATCATTGCCGATAGTATATCGGGATATACAATGCATATTAACATTGTGGCATCATGTAACTATGCAATTTAATTAAATAACCCCAACCAGCTATGTTCACTGCAACCAAATTGAAACGGGAATGATTTTCTAAGGATAAGGGGGGGAATGTTAAACCTTGAGCCCATGAGGGAAAATCCATGTGTCTCCACCCTGTTTAATTTTCTCACCTTCCCTTGTCTTATCCAACTACCACCTTAAATGATTTGTTGTTCGCTGAGGTAGTTATTGCTAGCAGTGGAGTGTGGTAGGACTGCCAATCATTTCCCACACGCACACATCACCAGGATGACCCTCACGCTAGCAGGAAAACCACTACGCCCATGATCCCATTCTCTCCATGACTGCTCTCTCTCCATCTCAAGCATTTCATTTTCCTCACGCGGGCTGAGATAAAAGGATTCGTGATCCTTGTGTGGGGCTTCATTCATTGGTTCTCCTTTCTCTCGCGGATTGCTGGTCTGGGAATAGGTTCTTCCTCCAATATTTGTAGAGATTCACCTCCCTTTTCATATTATCAGACTGTGAGGTGTTTTCCTCCTGTTCACACAGAGAGGTTGTGTTTTACTCCTCCATTTCCGACTGTGTAAAGGTGTCGAGGCTTCAATATTGTCTTTCCACGATTGTTGTTTGTGATTTCTTCACTGAACGATTGGTTGTGGTCATGTTCACTTTTTGTTGGGCTGCATCTCCTTTTGCATTTTGGGCTGCTATAGGTTGCTAAGGAATCGTTTTGGCCACGATAGGGCCAAGAACGATTCATGGGTTTGTCTTCCCCTGTTCAAGCTGTGAAGTGCTTGTTTGTTGCATGCACGCAGTGGTTTGTCCTTGGAATGCATTGGAGTGGTGAATGAGGGCCTGATGTACTTGATAAACCCTGTGTGTTTGGGAACCACACAGATAGGCTAGAGGGCTGGATTTCTTCTCCACAACCCTTGAATAGCACTGAAAGGGAGTTTAGGTCCTAAGGGACTGCGTCGTAGAGAAAGGACTAATTTCCTTATGTTGGGAGTGTGTGGGTGTCCTAGAAGTCAGGATAGTTTTGGTGTAGGTGTCCTTAGCTCTTCAATGAGCTCACCAGCTTAGAATTTATCCTTTCCCAGCTCCTAGATGGCCAGATAAACCCACATTGTTGGCTTGGTTGATCCATTGTTCGCCTGATAAACCCAATTGTGTTGGCTTGGCCAAACTGTGTTTCCTTGTGGTGTTGTTATCCTTGGCTATGTGTAAGCCTGCTAGTTTCTTATTCATTTGGGAATCATGCCCAGCTCAGGGGTGGCAGGGTTGCTGAGAGATTAAAGAGCACGCGGGCCTATGGTTGGGTGGAACATTGCAAGGATGTAGCTGGTTGCGGGGCAGTTCTCATGAGATAAGTATTCTTGACTAATCTATTTTGAAATCATATTTACCATTGATGAATGATAATGTACAAGTGAATGTTGAAATTGTATATGAATGCATGTTGTTTTTCTTCTGCTATGTATATGAATGATTAATGCATCGTAGTATGTTTTATGTTTTTAAGTATCTTGCCTCAGCATTATAGGTATGATCATGTTCATGGGGCTAGATTCCCAGATGTTTGATGTTTAGTAGCGTCCTCTTGCCCGATCGGAGGGTTGGGGACGTTACAGAACAACTAGTTATCTGCCATGTAGGAGACATGATCGAATTCCCCAGGCATAAATGACAAGTTGAGGAGTAAGAAACTCAAAGTGATAGCTGAACTGAAACTGTACACTGAGACATGAGTATCGCCGAAGCTCGAAGAGTTCTATGTTCAAGGAGGACATACTACCACTGATTGTAACCCAAAGAGAAAACGTCTTCTTTATCTTTCCTGTTAAATTTTAACGATTCCAAGAAAGTCAACTTAGCTCTCTCTTCATTTTTGGAAAGCTTGAAGAGAAGAAGGAATAATGCTTGATAATATCACTTATAGGTGGATGTTACGAGCCCGAACTAGTACATGCTCGCTTGGTGTTTTCATATTTAGAGAGTCTGAAAACACCAAAGAAGACTCCAGGGAGTTCCTTTTTCATCCAATTTAGTCTTATGAAACCAAAAAAGTATAAAACATATCTTAGAAGAACTCTCTTGACTTCCGAAGAAGAAAAGGTGAACATTTTTTGTACTTAGTCAGGGAAGTCTGAAAAAGGTTAAATTACCACCTACCTAACGCTCCTTCCAGAGCAGCTTATAGATTGAGTTTTATGAGTGTCAAGGAAAGCAAGATCACTCAAAAAGATCCATTTGAGTACAATAAATGGGGATTACAACAGTAAACTCGATTTTTTTTCTTGTTGTTTAACGAGCATGACAAAGACATAAAGTACACTCGAAATCTTTTTCATGTTTAGGTCCAAAGCACGAAAAAAAGAAAACCAAGCTCATACCAAGTAGTCCTTTTCTGTAATTTTAGTCCCTCAGGTCCGGAAAAGTGATAAACCTATGCCTGAGAATACTCTTCTCAATTCCGCAAAAAAGAGAGTGATCCCTTCTCATATTATTCCACATGGTTCAAGAAAAAGATAACCTACCACCAATATAGATGCCCATTCACATATTCTTAACGAGCCTGAATGAACAAGTTTTGTCACGTCCCCGACCCTCTGACCGGGAAGAGGACTCCACTAAACCATCAAAAACATCCGAGCAAATAGCCCCATGAACATGAACAGGCATATAGTGCTGAAATAAAAACTTAAACATAAAACATGCTAAGACGCATAAACCTTCACATGCATAGCATAAGCAAACATACATTCATTCAATCATACCACATGTTCATCATATTCATTATTTAGTAAATATAAATGCAGAGACAAAATAGTTAAGAATACTCATCTTAAAAAGGACTCGTCCCGCAACCAACTACGTCGACGCAACATTCCTCTCAACCATAGGCCAGCGTGCTCATCAATCTCTCAGCAACACTACCACCCTCGAGCTAGGCATGATTCCTCAAGGAGTAAGGGTCAAAGCAGGCTTACACATAGCCAAGGTACACAAATCAGCCAAGCCCACACAATAGGGTTTATCGAGCCGTCAAGGAGTTAGGGAAGACTAAATGCTAATCCGGTGGCCTCAATGAAGAGCTAAGGATGCCTACACCAGAGCTAACCCTGACCTCTAAGACATCCACACACCCAACACTAGGAATCATTCCTTTCTCGGTTTCACAGTCCCTTAGGCCCTAAATTCCCTTTCCAATATTATTCAAGGGTTGTGGAGAAGAAATCCGGCAGTCTCACTCTATTTCAGTGTCTCCAAACACCAGTTTCTCAAGCATACCTAGCCTCTAATCCTATTCTCAACAGTCCAAAGACTAGCCACTGCATACCGCAGTAAAACAACAATTCACGGCTCTATGAAGGAGGTGAAGACAACAGGGTGACAACCGCAAACGACAAGGTGAACACAGCTTAGGTCAAACACGATGATTCAGAGTTGTTCTTGGCACTAGCATGGCCAAAACAACTCAGCAATAACCCAACAAGGTACTTGCATACACAGCAACCCAAAAACCAGGGTAAATTAACAGAAGCCCCATTATAAGGAAACGATGGCAGCATTACATAGCACACAATCCCCAATGCCAACACTGGAGAACTTACACAGGTAGAAATGGGAAAGGAACCAATTCCCAATCTATACGTGGGCGAAAAGAATGCAGCCAGCAAAATCGTGGGAGAAAAACACAGCCCCGATTCAACGATGGGGTAATAGAACGTTACGCAGTCTGACAATGGTGTAGAAGACACAACTCCTTGTGTGAAAAAGAGCAAGATAGAACAACTCCTTGTGGAAGGAAAACAGATCCACAACCAACAATCGATGAAAGAACGAACAACACAGTAGACCCCTGCCTGCGCGAGATGGCCCGGACAAAACCCACGATGGAGAACCCCAACGGTGTGAGAGGAAGCAAAATCTTTCTCTGCATGAGGATAACCCGAATGACTTGCCGTGGGAGGAAGAACAAAACCATGAGTGGAAGAGTGGAAAGAGAATGGTGACTGTCCCTCTGACCCCCTGTGTGAGGAAGAGCGAGCTTGCTGGTGGAGTGTTTGTTGGGAAAAGACTGGCAGTCCTGTCACCCACCACTCCCCAGCCATAACTACTCCCAACTAACAAATAGCAGAGTTTTAAATGGGTGGCTGACACATGGCGAATTCCCAATGACCCCCATAGGTTGGACAACCCCCCCTTAACCTTAGGAATCATGCCCTTTTCATTTATCGTTGCACCGTCGTAGCTGGCTGTAGGTTTATTTTAATTGATGTGCATATTTACATGATGTCAATACTATAGTGTGTCGGGTAGCATGATATACCATTGGCAATGATCCCTATTGCCGAAACATACACAACCAAATTGATGGTGGGGCTTTTGCCTTTAGCTCCTCACCATGATTAATTACAATATATACGTCATGTACCTTTTAATGTAACCGGGGTCAAAATCGGGGACATCACAATCCCCTCCCCCTTGGAATAACACCGTCCTCGGTGTTCTAATACATAGGAATACATATACAATTTGCACATCCAAAATTTCAAAATTTTGCAGATTTGTCCCACGTTCAATTATTTACTTTGAACTTTCAGGACCAAGCCCCTTAGCTTTCGGCTCATCCCCAAGTCTAGGAACTTTGTGGCTGCTACCCTCTTTATGTTCCCTCGCTGGGAAGTCCCGATGTAACTGATGTCCTCCGCATTCCCAGCATTTTGCTGGTTGCCTCATCTTTCCCTGCTCAATTTCCTTTGAGTCTTAATTCCTGGACCGTTTCTTAATGGATCGCTTGGACGAATGTCCCATCATTGATCCACTTTCCTTGCCTTTATGGATTTCTCCTAGAACGCTTTTAACCTCCTTTTTCAAACCAATAGAGTCTTGCAAAATCTGGTGGTTCATCTCATTCTACCTTTTCTGTATCTTGAGCATCTCTCCAAGATTCTCTTGGGTCCTAGCAATCATTTGGAGGAGACTTCCAGCCAAGTCCAACAACTTTTGGTCTGCTGCCATGATCAATGTGCACCACTGGATTTCACCTTTCACCTGTGAAATGCATCATTGAAACTCTGTTAGACAAAGCATAATATAGGCATTAAAATCAATCAATTAATTGCCCAATTGGCATGCCATTCCAAGCCCCATCAAGGAGAATTTCATATCTTTCATGCCTTCCCAGCAGGCACCTGAGCTCATTCATGTCCATTCTTGGGCAGGGAATTAACCATTCCAACATTCACAATTTTCTTTAAGAAAATACACACATTCTATTTTCAGTCATACATGCATTCAACAACCTTTTGTTTTCTCAATGCATAAATGTGTGTGTATATATATATATATATATAATCAAAAGGCAAGAGAGAGTAGCAAGAGTTTTTTTTTTTGTTCATCCTAGAACCCACACCACCATTGTGGCTTTTCATGCTCTCATCCTCTTTCACTTCACTGTGAATTCTGGACCAATCCCTCTTGGTCATGACACTTAGTGTCTCCAATCTATTTCAGACCTCTAAACCATGGACCCTTCCCACATGGTTTGTCTCAGCTGCTAGGAACTTCCCAATCTCACTAGCACCTTTTTCATTACTACTCATTGTGAGCTCTTCAAGACAGTCACATGTCCACATGCACCCCTAGGATGCTCTCATAATCCTCGCTTCCAGCGATACCTAAATTCAGACATTGAATAAATTCACATGTTTAGTTTATTCTCATCAGTTTTTATCTCTTAAACAAGAGCTTAAAACATCATAACCAAATCATATACACATGCATATTCATACGAAAGAATTGCAAAATAATCCAATACTTATCTGTATTGTGCATTTCCTCGTTGGTCCACAGGACCCTGCTTCGCTTTGCAAGCCTTGGGATCGCCTATGGACTTGGATCTTAGGCCAACACGCAGGTTGCTTCACAACATCCTTTTATACATATATCAGGTACAGTCAAGCCAACCTTCAGTTGGGTTTATCATACAGTCAAAAAATCACCTGCACTTATATCAACAATCCACTTATATCAACAATGCACTTATATCAACAATAAACGACCATTTCCAGGTTCCATTTCCAGTAGTGATCTCTAATTCCACTACCCTATATCACACAAGAGACCATTCCCTTCTCTGAGTTGTCAGTCCCTCAGGAATGTCTCTCTACCCCATATCACATAGGAGACCACTCCCTTCTCTAAGCTGACAGTCCCTCAGGAATGTCTCCTTCTTTGTTCTCTTTAGTAGAAGGTAGGATGTGCTCTAGCCATTGCCCATCTGGTGTACAATACCAGACTACATCTGTTTATCCTGACAACAAAAGCAATATAATCATATTCGTTAGCGTTATTGTTCTAAAACCGTAACCACATTTCACATCATTCACTATCAAGTATCGAGACACCAGGAGTGTGTCCACTCCCTAGGGTGTAATCAACATTGAAAAACCCTTCCATGATCCAACATCGGAAAAGTGTGCACCCTTTTCCGGTGTGTGCCATGTAGGCCCTATTCATACTCAAGCAATCGGTCATAATGGAAATAAAATCAAAACATGTTCTGCATATTCAATTCAAAATTTTGACATGCATATTCTTAGCTAGGGTTACAGAACACTTATCCATTTGTCGATGCAGTATTCCTTCGTTAAGGAGGAATGGGGGGCTCCCTTCTCTGAGTTAACAGACCCTCGGTTTTCCATCCCAATTCCCCTTTACACTTCGTATCCACATGTGTCTTACCGACATAACCTATACCATCTCACTCATGTTGCTTACCAAACATGTAGAGCAGATGAGACATTCCCAAAATGTCCAATGGAGTTTCACCCGAAACCCATTTCCAAGATAAGGGAAAACCTTCCCATGAAGTTTGGATTCTGCAGGCCATCACACATGTTCTTCCTGCAGTGTATACCCCTGGCACATTCATCAAATAGCCAAACAGTCAATCATTATCTAATAACACACTCCAAATTGGATTGTTCCATAACCAAGCAATGACATTAGTAATTAAATTCAATGAGAATTTGCAACTCTGTTTACTATAGAAATTGATTTTCTTGGCAATGAGGTGATCCTCAATTGTGGGTCTCTTGTAAGCAACTCTACTATGCCCATTATAAGTTTATGCTTACTAGCCTAACATGAAAACCCACTTATAATGCGTCCTCCTGACACAATATTATGCAAGCCAATAGTGATTAGTAGTTGTCAGCAATTTCTTAAATCCGAAATTCACAATTCAAATTTAACAACCAATTATGCATACAAACTATTTTCACATCCATGAGACTCTTCTCATAAGGTTTGGCTCTTTCACATGGTAGATTCCGACATTTGTCGTGGTCTTACTTTCATTGCCATGCTCCAAACAATCTACCTGAAACCTGAACTTCAATCAGCTTGTCACTTAGTAGTCTTGATGCATATAACTTTTTCATTGCTGCAACAATCACTGAGGCATTTTCAGGATTTATAAAATTCAAACACTTCCAGTTGTTGATCACATCAATATTACCAAAACTCATTTATTTCACGCAATCATTATCATACTAAAATTTGAAATATTACATCATTTATGCCAAAATGAATGGTTCAAATACTCCTTACTTCACAAGCGTATCATTGTACCACCTTGCCCTTCCATAGAGCATTTTCGGCAGCCAACCGATCATGACTACTCTCTTCATGCACTTACTATCATGCATTCATAACAGCTCTTGAAATGGTTCCAGAATTGTCATCAATTCATCATTTCAGCCATTAGTTATTCATAATTACTCATGCACTATCTCTATGTATTCATGCATTGCATCGCAACAATTGCACCCATACTTATGTATGCCTATCTACAACACTCACTCATACTTTTCATATGCATCCATTCAATGCATAACTACAAGATTTATAAAATATTTTAATGCATACCCACTCAATTCTACCTTGCATTGATTCAGGAATACTATGCATTCAAGCATACCATGCATGGCCTAACCATGACTACTTCGTATAGGACGCATGACTATGATCAAGATCATCATTGCTTACTTTCCTTGGGCTACTAAGCTCATAACAACATAACACAGGCATAACATATTTCTATATGAATGCAATATAAAATTCAAATACCCATATGGTATGAGACCTCTTGCTTTTACCACTCCATGTAATTATCATAATTAAACTCTTACCTTCATGGGTCCTACTTACACCCTTGACATTATCAGTTTGGTTGGTCCTTTGTAAAAGATTGCAGAATTTGCTCACCAACTTTTGATTCTGGACCTGTTGCCTTATCCCTTTATTCATAGGGTTGCTGGTCATATTCATCAGCATCAGCAACATACTCAACCACATCCATGTTTTCATTGGTTGTTCCACTGATGTCAATACCAATGCAATGATTATCATTAGTAGCTCATTATAAATGCATAATTCTTACTATTCTTACCAACATGGAATATCTTATGCATGCAAGGCATATCTGCATACATTTCATGTATAAAACTTGGAATCATAATTATCAAGACAGGGTTTAAGGAAATTTCATTTTCAAATCCCTGATCCTTGCATGGAACTCCTTTTCCACACAACGGTTTGTTTGACTTCATGGTCTTGCTACCTCTAGGCATGCAATTCCTGGATTTTCCCATATTGACAGCAGCACACTTCTCTTTCAAGAAATCACTAGCACTTTGCTGCTCCACACTCAAATTTTGGTGACTCTCCCTTTTTCCCTGCTGGATAAGCTTTCCAACGCCTATCCCCATGCTTCACTCTGACCCCGAGTGTGAAAACCATATCATTTCAAAAATGATGGCAAAACACACCACTGAATTTTGGTCTAAAATGCAAACTTCAACCACCTGGAGTCTTCTTCCTTTTCAGCTCTGAAACTGCTAGGAAACCCAATGAGAAATTCACTACAAAACCCACTAGAATGCTATCTGGAACTGCTAAAAATTCCACTGGAAAAACCCAATTTTCTTTCTCCCTATTGAGTCCCTTTCCAACTAAGTTTTCGACGTTTCGGATCCTTAGTGGACTAGTCTTCTGACTCTTCGGCGGCCAAGACGACTACACTGCTCCGGCGCTCATCGACGGCCCTATCAACTATGATTTTCCGTTGTATCAGCAGTCTCCTCGGTTATATTTTTCCAAATTAGGCCTTCCGGATGGCATCGGCGATGCCAAGGACTGTTCATCGGGTCCATAATCGTCTAATCTTTCGGTGTTTCGACGACCATATCAGCTAACTTTCTCCGCAGCTCATCGGTGGCTCGTTTTCCTAATCTCCTCCACTGTGCCAGGCCTGTAGGTGTCTAACACTCCAAACTCTATCAATGATGAGGACCATTAAGCCTTACTGTATCGGCAAGGAAACCAACTAACCATTGCATTGATAGTCAGGTGTACTGTGCATCGAACGGCTAGTTATCTATGCTTCCGCAACGGCAGCCAACGAATCTTCAACATTTTCCGATCTCATCATCTATAATCCTTCAATGACGTCCATCGGCAGCCTCATCGTCTAAATTTTTCCGATGGCCGATGGTTTCCAACACTTTAACAAAATTCTGAAAATTTTCCTCTTCCTTCCATGTCGGCAAACCCAACAACTAATTTCTGCCAACGGCATCGGCAGTCCGAATAACTAAACTTTGCCGACGCTGAAGGTCACAATATCAGATGTTTCCTCAACTACCTTGAGCCGGCATTTCGGCAGTCTTCGGTTGATCTCCACCGAAACTGCGGCTCCCGAATCCTCTAAGTTTCACCGACGGCCGACAATTCCCATACTCAGAAATTTTTTCTGAAATTTCTTCCTTAACCATCTTTCCGCCACTTCATTGGCTCAACTGTCTTCTATTTTTCGTCGTCGCATCGGCTATCAGAACATCTATCTGCTACAGCACCGGTGGTTTGGGACTCTATCCGTCGGAAGGATATTCTACTATCCGGCCGCAGCGGCAAGCGCACGAACAGCTAGACCTTTCCAATGTTCATCGACGATTCCATAGTCTGACTTCCACCGAAGGCCGATGAATTCGACACTTAGACGAATTTTACGAATTTTTTCCTTCCTTCGTCTTTTCTCCGTCAATGGCATCGGCGACCCAAACAACTACTCATTGCTTCCATTTCAACGATCCCTACAACTAAGTTTCACCGATCGCCGATGGCCAACACTTAGAAAAAAATTCAAAAAGTCTTTCTTTCTCTTTGTCGTTTTCCCGCGACGCTCCGTCGAATATTCCATCTACTACTTTGCGCCACCATTTCGGCAGTCTTCTGCTGTTGACTTACGATGGAAGTTTCCTCTCCTTTCGCCATCCGCTGGTGGCCTGTATCGGAGGGCCTTCTGCTTAGGTTATTCGATACATCGGTGGGGCTTCGGACTCAATCCTCCGACGATCCGATGATCCCAATACTTAGAGAAATTTTCCAAAATTCTCTTGTCATGCACATATTTTCTTCTATTTTCTGCTGGGAAAAAGGAAACCTGCCTCTGCTAGCTAACCTTTCATGGCCAATCCAAGCCCATGCTGCAACCTTTAGCTCTAATACCATTCTATCACGTCCCCGACCCTTTGACCGGCAAGAGTACGCTACTAAACCATCAAAAACATCCGAGCAAATAGCCCCATGAACATGAACAGGCATATAGTGCTGAAATAAAAACTTAAAACATAAAACATGCTAAGACACATAAACCTTCACATGCATAGCGGAATCAAACATACATTCATTCAAGCATACAACATGTTCATCATATTCATTATTCAGTAACTATAAATGCAAAGACAAAATAGTTAAGAATACTCATCTTAAAAAGGACTCGTCCCGCAACTAGCTACGTCGCCGCAACGTTCCACCCAACCATAGGCCAGCGTGCTCATCAATCTCTCAGCAACACTGCCACCCTCGATATGGGCATGATTCCTCAAGGACTAAGGGTCAAAATATGCTTACACGTAGCCAAGGTACACAAATCAGCCAAGCCCACACGGTAGGGTTTATCAAGCCGTTAAGGAGTTAGGGAATACTAAACACTAAGTTGGTGGCCTCAACGGAGAGCTAAGGATGCCTACGCCAGAGCTAACCCTGACCTCTAAGACATCCACACACCCAACACCAGGAATCGGTCCTTTCTCTGTTTCACGGTCCCTCAGGACCTGACTTCTCTTTCCAATATTCTTCAAGGGTTGTGGAGAAGAAATCCAGCAATCGCACTCTGTCTAAGTGGCTCCAAACACCAGTTTCTCAAGCATACCCAGCCTCTAATCCTATTCTCAACATTCTAAAGACCAACCACTGCATACTACACTAAAACAAAAATTCACCGCTCTATGAAGGAGGTGAAGACAACAAGGTGACAACCACAAACGACAAGGTGAACACAGCTCAGGTCAAACACGATGATTCAGAGTTGTTCTTGGCCCTAGCATGGCCAAAACAACTAAGCAATAACCCAACAAGGTACTTGCATACACAGCAACCCAAAAACCAAGGTAAATCAACAGCAGCCCCAATCTTATCAGGAAATGACAGCAGCATTACACAGCACACAATCCCCAATGCCAACGCTGAAGAACTTACACAAGTAGAACTGGGAAAGGAACCGATTCCCAATCTGTACGTGGGGGAAAAGAATGCAGCCAGCAGAACCGTGGGAGAAAAACACAGCCCCAATTCAACAATGGGGTAACATAACGTTACGCAGTCTAACAATGGTGTAGAAGACACAAATCCCTACGTGAACAAGAGCAAGATAGAACAACTCCCTGTGGGAGGAAAACAGATCCACAACCAACAATCGATGAAAGAACAGAGAACAGAGCAGACCCCTGCCTGCGCGAGATGGCCCAGACAAAACCCACAATGGAGAACCCCAACGGTGCCAGAGGAAGCAGAATCTCTCTCAGTGTGAGGATAACCTGAACGACGCGTCATGGGAGGAAGAACAAAACCATGAGTGGAAGAGTGGGAAAGAGAATGGTGACCGTCCCTCTGCCCTCCCCCCCCGCGTGAGGAAGGGCGAGCTTGCTGGTGGAGTGTTCGTGAGGCAAAGACTGGAATTCCTAGCACCAACCACTCCCCAACCATAACTGCTCCCAACTAACAGACAACATAGTTTTAAATGGGTGGCCAACACATGGCGAACTCCCAATGACCCCCACGGGTTGGACAACCCCCCCTTAACCTTAGCAATCATGCCCTTTTCATTTATCATTGCACCGTCGTAGCTGGATCTAGGTTTATTTTAATTGATGTGCATATTTACATGATTCCAATACTATAGTGTGCCGAGTAGCACGATATACCATCAGCAACAATCTCTATTGCCAAAACATACACAACCAAATCGATGGTGGGGATTTTTCCTTTAGCTCCTCACCATGATTAATTACAATATATACATCATGTACATTTTATTGTAACTGGGGTCAAAACCAGGGACATCACAAGTTTACTCAGTAGTCAAATCTATTTTGAGGAGTTATACCTGGGCCTAAACAAACTCCATAAGGGTGGGGAGCCTTATAAAGGGGATAGCTTGTAAAAAGAGACCAAAAATGAGGCTCAATTTGGCATGAAAATTACCTAAGAAGGATCCCCAGAACCTACGACAAATGCGAAATGAATACCATAAGACAATAAATGTGTTCTAAGCTAGGGTACTCATGTTAGGAAAGCCCTATCCATGGAAGAACAATGATATAGACAAGGTACTAATGGTTGAATACCATAGTCCGTGGTCAAAGTAATAATTCTAGGGATAAAGTGGATTAAGTATAAATGCAAAAATGCATATAAATGATCAAAATCCTACCCTATATGATTGGAAAACGACTTTGAATAACCTTGGACCTATTTCATTAGGTAAAAAATAACATGGCATTAGTTTGATTTTAATAAAAATTACAAACTATAGGTTAAAAAACCCACTTATGAAATAATTTCTATAAATAGTGCAAAAATAGAAATTAAATTCACCATTTGGCATTTTTATCCAACATAGACAAGTTTTACTTCTACTTTCAATTGCTCGCTGTGGTCAAACAATTGGACGAATTTCAAAACCGCAAGTGCCAGGTAAATCTACTCTCCATTCTCTTTCATTTCATCCAAGCAAATTTTTTATTTTATGAAAATTTTGATGTTTTCAACCAATTTAAAGGCAGTCACACTGTATACGCAGATATGCTTGTAAACAGTCACGTATACACATTTTATGCGCGGATTTCTCAAAAGCAACTCGCGTATGATATGTGACATGTCCAAAGGACAGTCACGTATACTGCACGATGTATAAAAATGCTATCTAAGGCAAAAATCAAAAGTTTTTTCATGAATTTAATGTTTGATAATTGTCTTGTTAACAGGCTGAAACATGGTGTTGGAGTAGAGGGAGAGGGAGCATGAAGACATGGACCAAGATGCTCTTCGAAGTGCCCCCACGGTGCATGCATTACGGCAAAGTGGGTTGCTTAAATTCTTTTATACATCACCTATGCAATCAAATGTCCGCTTAGTGGATTTTTTTATAAACTACTGGGATCATGATCTAGGTGCATTGACTTGCAAGGTGAGATTCTAGAGATTACATTGGAAGAAATCTATTTCATATCCGGTTTGTCACGACGGGGAGCTCCTACCAACTTGGAAGGTACGGATAGGGGCGGTGACCTTCTGAGTGTTCAGAACTATATTGATACTTACTACGCACCTAGTACTCAGAAAAGGGGTACTTGCATCCCTATTGTTCATATCCATAGCTTTACATTACAAGTGTTGGTAAGCACGATAGTGAGGGTTGCAAGATCATCATCACTTCATCTTGCAACTTGAAACCAGATGAGAATTGCGGTGGAATGTCTACAGGGATCTTTATATGACTGGTGCTCAAGAGTAATCCCGATAATGAAGAAGCAAATTTCTGACTCCAAGAGAGGCCGACGAAAAAACTTCGGTTATTCTAGCATATTGGTGGCCTTTTTCTTTGAGAGAGTGCTTGGTCTTAGTCCTGCAGTACCTCTACCAATTTCCTCTCCCTGTCATCCTAGGCTGAGTAAATGGGGAGAAATATTCATCCGCCAGGGTGCCGGTGGATCGGTTCAGAGTGTGTACGATAATGACTTCTACCTATGGTGGGAGCGACAACTACCAGCACTGGAGCAGTTTCCATATGCTGGGTTAGATTTTTGGGGTGACAGTGACCTTGTCCTCCCTCTTGGAGGAGCATGGGGACCATCAAGTATTTTGGTTTTTCAAGTTTTTTAAATTTTTATAAATTTTAGTCATAAAGATATATGCATATGTATAAGATTTTTAATCCTTTAAATTTTTTAAAAATGCAGACATTGGACCAGTTCGCCCTGTTGGGCATCCTCGCATGTATGTGTGACCAGTGGCAGGAGAGAATCATGGTTTGATTAGGGTGCTTGAGGGGAATCTTGTCAGGCTTACCCAAAGAGTACCTACATTGCGTATTGAGCAGATCCATGCCGTTATGCAGGAGTTAGTGGTTGGTATCCCACCTATCTGGATACACATTATGAGAAGGGTAGCCAGAGCCATACTTGTTTACATAGAGGTTGTTCAAGCTGCTGCGGCCGAAGAGGCTGAAGAATCCCGAGAGCAGGATGATCGGGATGCTTAGGGTGGTTAGGATGACCAGGGTGTTCAAGCTTTGACTTAGGAGCACTTTCATGGATTACGATCCAGATTTTGTATATATTTTTTGTATATTATACAGTTATGACTGGATCTGAGGATCAAACTTGACCTATCTATATGGACAGATATTCACATATATATATATATATATATTGCTAGTTTATTTACATGTGTTTTTCAATGTGTCTGTTGTAAATTTTATGAAATATGTGTTAAATTCCAATCCAATATATAATTCGCGTATGCATCAGTTAATGAATTTTGATTTCTTGGCATATGATTATATGTTATAAAGTCAGAATTTCTTTCCAATAACCTAACTTGCATAAACTGACGTAGTAGAATAGGGTTTCGCACCTGATAAGCTCGATTGAGCTGGGAAAATACCAGTTGAGAGTGTAATGCCTCATGACAAGGCATCCCATAACAGTTTAATGACGGCCCTGTACTCGGCCACATTATTGGTAGCAGAACCTAGACAAGTACCTCCAGAGGCAACTAGCTCTCTTGAGGGTGAGTAAATAACCCATGCGGCTGAAGCCAAGTTGCAAGTATGGCGACTAGCGCCATCTACAAAGCCTATAAAACCACTTGGAATACATCTGTAACAACCAACAGATGATGTAAGAACAAAAACCAGCGAACTATTGTACATAAAGTTACATACAATAAAAATACAAAAAACGTGCTAAGCCTAAGTATAGTACTTTTTGAGGTAGAGCCGATTTCTAGGCTCAGGAAGCTTATTTTCCTTGAAATCAGTTAATTCATGCGCACCTTTCTTCAAAACTTTTGACACGACATAAGGTCCTAACCACATAGACCTGAATTTCCCTGCCCCCAGGGGTTCTTCGTCTTGATCCCAAAGCAAGACAAGCTCTCCTTCAAAAAAAATCCTAGGTTTGATCGACTTATCATACTAATTTTCGACCCTATTTTTATGAGATTCGTTTGCTTTTAGCACATCTCTACGCTATTCATCTAGATGTTCTAAGTGTAACAACCGCTCTTCCAGCTCAGTTGTATCAGGTAGCACATGAATAGAAATATTTAGAGATGGGATTTCGCATTCAACCAAGGTTACTGCTTCCACTTCATGAATGAGTTGGAAAGGAGAAAACCCTGTGGCAATTTTCACATTGGTCCAATAATCCCAAAGTGCAGGATACAGCATGATGTGCCAATTGGACCGAGATAAATTAATAGTGCGCTTGAGAATAGTCTTCAAGGTTTTATTTACAACCTTGACTTGACCATTCTCTTTCGGGTAGAAAGAAGACGAATGTTCTTGTTTAAACCCTAGCATACTGGTCAATTCAGTCATCATGCTATTTTGGAACTGACAGCCATTGTCAGTGACAATATCTTTAGGAATACCGAAATGTGCAATAATTTGGTCAAAGACAAAAAAAGCTGCAGTTTCCCCTTCAACTTTATAGGTGGGCATTTCCTCTACCCACTTGGTGAAGTAATCTACAGCGACAATGATGTATTTGTGCCCCCTAGCCGATACTAGGTTGCATTTCATGTAATCTATCCCCCACTTCGTGAAGGGGCCCACTGAGATGACGGGAAATAACAAAGCAGGATGCGACCGCATCTTTCTGGTGTAAAGCTGACAAGGATGACAGCGTTTCACAGCTTCCACACAATATTTAAATATCGTGGGCCAAAAATAGCCGGTACATAAGATCTTCTGAGCCGTTGCTAACCCAAATAAATGACCCCCACATGCTCCACTATGGGCATCATTTAGGACAGTCTCGGCCTCTTCGTGGGTAATACATCGACGCAAAACAGAATCTACCCCTCTGCAATATAAAGTGTCTCCAATAATGAGGTAGTTTTTTGCATGTAAGTGTATTTTGCATCATTCTTCCCGCGAGAATGCTGCAGGGCTCTTTAGAGTCTGGAGACAGACAAGTATATCTCCATACCAAGGGTCAAACGTGGAAATCAAAAAGATGTGCTCATCTGGGAATGAGTCTTCTTCAATGGCTACATCTTCCTCAATCAAAAATTCTACGATAATCTCTACAAAAATTAAGGATTTTTTGGATTTGGTGGATTGGAAATCTAAGTCAAACTCTTGGAGAATGACTATCCATTTGTTGAATTTTCCTCCAACTATCCATCGGGACAAAACATATTGGAAAGGATTAACATCTGCCACTACCGTCGTGGTCCTTAGTAAGATGTAGTGACGCAACCTCTGAACAGCATACACAGCTGCTAATGCCAACTTCTCAACGTGGGAATACCTAAGTTCAGGGCTAGCTAAAGCACGGCTAAGATAGTAGACGACATGCTCTTGGAGCTTATCATCCTCCTGGACTAGTAATACCCCTATGGTCAACTTGGATGTAGCCAGATACAATATAAAATCATGAGAGTAATATGGCGAGCCCAATAATGGTGCTGAAAACAAAGCTTTCTTTAATGCCTCAAATGCAAGTTGTGCGATTTCATCCCATACAAATGGGGTGTCCTGCTTCAACAAGCGCATGAAACCTTTAGTGATCTTAGCATAATGTACGATAAAACATCGAAGGAAGTTGGACTTCCCTTGCAGGATTTGAAGCTACCTGATGAAACGAGGAGGAGGAAACTTTACTATGGCCTCAACTTTCGAAGGATCCACCTGAATATCTTTGTTAGAAACAATGAACCCGAGCAGTCTCCCTGACTCAAAACAGAAAACATACTTGTGGGGATTCAAGCGAATTTTGGAGTATCTGCATCGTTCAAAGATTAAACGCAAGTGATCTGGGTGATCGATCCTCTTACAAGAATGTGCTGGCAAATCATCAAGGTAGGGTTCGACAATAGACTTAATTTCATGAAAGGAAAAATTCATTTCCCGCTGAAAGGTAGCCCCTGTATTTTTCAATCCAAAGGGCATTTTCTTGTACGCAAATGTACCCCAAGGACAGATGAAAGTTGTTTTATGTTGGTCTTTCAGTTGAATTTGACTTTGATTATACCCGGAGGAACCATCCATAAATGAAAAGACTTCACTCCACACACAAGCATCAATGATTTGATCTATGAATGGTGTGGGGTAGTTATCCTTGGGACAGGCTTTGTTTAGATCGCTAAAGTCAGTACAAACACGTATTATCCCTTTCTTTTTGTCGACGGGAACGTGTTTGGATACCCATTCTATCAAAGCTATAGGGTAAATGAAACCAGCTTTCAGCAGTTTTTCAACTTCAGCCTTAACAGTTGCCGCTTTACGCGGATTGACAGGTCTAAGTTTTTGTCGAATGGGTTTGGTGTCAAGATATGTTCGAATTTCATGTTCAACTATTGATGGATCTATGCTTGGCATCTCCTCATATGACCAGGAAAACACGTCGCAGAATTCCTTAAACAAGGCTGTATAGATAGCAATCTCCTCTAGAGAGCAGTTTGCACCGATATGTACATTTTCCACAACATTCAGGTTTGCAAAGATGTTGATAGGCATAGTAACAGAAATTTTTTCCATATTCCCCTCAACAAATATTCCTTCCCTAGGTAAGGGATTAATGGGTGTATTAGCATCACCTACCAGTCTCATATGGAACTCTTGATTTTCAATCCTGCTTAACTCTGGAAGAAAATAGGATCAATGGTAAATATATTCGTAGATCTTATCTCCTCCGCACATAGCTTCCATAATGGCTTCGTCAAATAGCAAAACCATATCTAAGCAATCTTCAGTATCCAAAGAGTTCTCTATCCAAGTAGGAAGATAGGCTTCTTCCGGCTCCTCTAATACTGTGAGAGGGACCAGAACGGGATCAACAACAGCGGTATGAACGATAGCTTGATAAGCTACTTCCTCTATTGATAAGGGCACTTCAGGTTCATGGTGGGAAGAAAGAACCCAAGGATCTGTTCTATCGACGATTGTTGCAATAGACTTCCCTACACTACTAGAACCTAAATAATTAATCAAAGCTGAAAAATCAAATGTGCCCATCAATGATGCATACATTCCAGCCCCTAAGCTCTGTGAAGCAAGTTTAACCTCATTAACCAATGGCACGATGGACTCATTAGTTTCCATGCATCCCTTTCGAGTAAAACTGAGTTGGTCTACAGTAACCAACTTCCCTTCATGTGGAAATACTACTACCCGAAGAACGGCCGATGCAATAGCATACATGACTTAAGTCCAACTTCTCCCTAGGAGCAAGTTATAATCCAAAGGTGCATCAATCACCTCTACCTCAACAGACATTGCCTTCTTTGCCAACTTTATTTTGAAAGCTGGTAGGATACCATGTGGACGAAATGACCTTCTATCGAAAGCAATAAGTAGGGTGTTCGATGGAACTAGCTCTGGAGATCCAAGAGCTTTCCAGCAAGACAAGGACATGACACATGTGGAAGCGCCCTCATCGACCGCTGCCCTTCCAATGGTTTTTCCTCCATGGATGACATCTATCGATAAGGCCACATGATATGGTAGGCGAATTTTGACATCAGACAAATTAAACTTCTCCATGAGGCTCGATGAATCCATACTACCTAAGGCTGCTAAGAGTGCATCTCGTTCGGTGGGACAACTCTGTAACACCTCTAAAACGGACATCACACAAGGGGTCTGGGCTAAATATTCAACTACAGAGTATTCGGTTGTATCCCTAGCATTAGGATTGTGCAAAGTTTTCTTAAAGACACCTTTTGGTATCTTGGAAATAGTTTCGACAGGATTTTCAATTGTGAGAGGGTTAGAAGTTTCACCTATAGACTTACCCTTCTCTGGAGCCTCAGTCTCATAGTTCTTGTTCCTAGTCTAAAGTAAAGTCTGGGATTGAACCATGTTGATATAATTTGGGTCAGGAGCATTTGGGGTGCCCCCTGCAACATTTGAAGCTAAAGCAGAATTATGTCCCTAGGGAAAACGATCCTTTAGGACAGCCGGTTGTTGGCCTTTGAGCAGCTTCTAAGCTTGGTCAATAAGGGGACATTGATGGGTCAGGTGATATTCCTGGCACAACTTACATGGAAATTTCACCTTCTTCTTCTCTTTCTTTCCCCCATCAGCATTGTTTGTGGGTTTTGGCTTGTTTTGGTTTCCCTCACCTTTCTTCCCCTTCTTCTTTTTCCCACCGGGCTGCTAATTTTCCTTTTGGAATAATTGTGCAAAAACATTTGCGTTTTGAGGTGAGGGGGAAGCCTTTGCTACCTACACCGTATATTATTTGAAGGATAACTCATGGATTTGTTTGGCCAAAGATTCTACAGTGGGAGATTTCATTGAACCAACCACATCATTGGCATGGGGTCTAGGCTTAGGTTTTTCGACACTATGGGTCGGTCTCGGTGCATCAAGGATGATTTCATATAGAATCACAAACTAAGAATATATCAAATATAACTGTTGGGCCCTGAGGATAGTATCTTCCTCATTAGTTATTCCTGAAGTGGATACATCCTTAGATATATACGGCAATAAGGATTTAAGGAACCATTCTAACAAAAACTCGGGAGGGATAGTGGCCTTAATGAGCCTTTTCCGCCTTCACCACTCTTGGATATGATTCGAAATGTGAGTGGCTTTGTCCTACCTAAAATGGAAAATAAATCTGTGCCGGCGTCATACCAGAAAGGAAGCTGGAAATGGTTAAGGAACACGTCAGTTAAGTCCCAAAAACTATCAAATGCAGCAGAGGGCAGTTCGATGTACCACCTTTTTGCGGCACTAGTAAGAGTTCTCTGGAACAATCTCAACTGAACGGTGTCATCATTCAGTGAGTTGGAAGAGAACCACAAGTGGAAAGTGGTGATATGAGCCCTTGGGTCTTCACCAACCTTGCCTTCAAATTTTGGAATATCCGAGGGCAGTTTGGTAGAGACAGCTGGCCAAGTGGCATCATGTTTCACCGGGTCATTCATTAACTTCTCCATGTCTGGAAAGTTCAAAGATGCCAGGAACGGAAGTTTGGGTCTGACCGAAGCCTGAAAAGTACGAGCTTGGGAAGTAGAAGGACTTGCCCCCTGATTCCCAAAAGTAAAGGCAGGGTTTCCTCCAGCTACCGGTAGTGAGGTAGTCAGACCACTTTGGAAAGGATTCCACCCATAATCCAGTGGATTGTTCATATGTGGTGCAGTGTATGTGGTTTGAGCTGCTCTAGATGAAACTGGAGTTTGAAAAACAGGAGCAGGTATCCCTCTGCTAAAAAGTGAGAAAGGAGAGCTCATGAAAGGAGCCGAAACCGGCGTTTAAAAACCTTGACCATAAGGGTTAGTGTTTCCAAACTACACCCCTACATAGGTAGGTGTTGAACCTACATATGGAGTGGATGGGGGAATGTGCCCCCCATTCCAAGGAAAACTCTAGACAAATGAAGATAACCCCACTGGACCACTCTGGGCAGTGTGTGCAAAAGAATTTGAAACAGGAGGTACACTAGGGATCCCAGTGACCACCCCACTAGAAGTGCCTACTACATTTGTTGAAGCTGGTGGTCGAACCACCCGACTAGCTGGAGTTAACGGAGTAGTAGGTATGTTTTCTCTAGGGGCACCTACCGGGGAGGTGGTACCCCTTCAGCCGGAGCAGCTGAGGTGGAGGTAGAAGAACTTTCTCCTACACTAGACATTAGCCTACCCACAAGAACACCAATCACAGGTGAATTGAAAGGACGAACGTGGAGGATCACTGGATCGTTTAGGTCAGTAAGAGGTGAATTAAAGTTTCTCGCAAACTCGTTAGCCTACAAGTATTCTATCTCTACTGGGGTTGTATCAACCTGGTTTTTCCTAAGTTCTGGTTCACCCGGAACTTCACTAATTCCTACCATTCTGAAAGAACCGTCTGTGTCTAATCTTTTCCTTTGAGGGGGCGGTGGAGGCTCCACTGTAGTGAGCAGGGGAAGGTTTTTCAATATTCTTGACCTTCTAAAAGTTTGGTCCTCCACGATTGAAAATTTGACTCTTCACACCCTAAGTTCGGCTAAACACAAACAAAGCACAGAGAAATCACTACAAAATTTCCTAAAGTCTTCCAACAATCACAAGGGGTATAAGATATGCTTTCCTAAAGAAAGCTGAGAGACAGTTACTTAGCGTCCTTGAAGATGTTCTTAGGCACAAGCGAAGGAATCACCCACCGCCCTCCCACACTTTCTACAAGGGTTATCTTCCAAGCCTATCCAAGGTCAACCAGAAATAGCCTTTCGTGTACTTATGTATGAACCCTAGATGTCAGAGAGACTATAGGCTACCTTAACTATATTGACAGTCTGGGGGGACAATCGCAAGCCTGGTTTGTACGCATGGGCAGGGTAGCAAGGCTCGAAACTTTGTCTAGGACAGAATCCTCAGATGCGCAAAAACCTTGATCTATGCTTTGACAAGGAATCTGAGGGTTATCTCCTCAGTCCAAGCCTCCACGCGGCCTTTTGCTTAACTCCCCTTTGAGAGGAGCTTCTCAAATACAACCAACATAGGAAAGGGTTTACTTATCGATTGGTCAACTACGTCTGAATTTAAGTATTTGTGGGGAGTTTAAACTCCCTGTCCCACAAGTCTATCCTAAGCTAGTTGGTGTATGACCCTATAAAATAAAACTTACTAATATATTTTAAATTATATTGTTTATTTTAAGGGTTGTTCTTAGTCAGAAGGTAAGTGGCGTGAAGGACTGTGATGTTATAAACTCGATAAGAAAAGTAAAAATGATGTATAAAGCAACTTCCAAAGCAAAACACTACTTAAAAAAAAATATTTTCTTTTTGTAAATGTAAGCTAATGAAATTAAAACTAAGCGTCGAAAAAACTAAGGCTTTTTATAATTTTTGAAATTTTATTTGAAAATACTGAAAAGAAAACTACTAAGTGCAACTATATGCAAAAGCATGAAATGTTTTTCTTTCACTTTTTCAAATTCTTCAAAAACTACTTGCATCTAAATGCAAATTGTTTAGCAAGTTTGAATGATTACAAGACATCAAAAGCAAAATGAAATATAGAGGACCTACAATGACCAAACTTCAAACAAACAAGAAAGAAACTTGGTAAAAACCCTGACTTGGAAAACTAATGAACCAAATCCACTAGATTTACTAAAGAACAAGTGGCTAACTGACAATACACAAAGCAGTATAGAGAATAAGGTATCTAAAGCCCTGATTACTGACTCAGATACATACCACTGAACTCATAGGCCAAGCGGGAGGTCCAACTTCAAGTCACTAGAAGATTCAAACAAAACAAACTCAAAGGCTTAAAAACAAGCGAAAAGTATGGCGTACAGAACTTTGGACTTACAGGATTATGCCAACAACAGAAGACCCCTAAGCAGAAAAAAATTCATCCAAGACAAAGACAAGCAAAACCTACCAAAAATTTTATGTTGCTAAAGGATATACGCAACTGTCTTATAGAGAAACTCACTTACCATACGTGAATGTCTTATAGAGCAACCCGCGTATACAAGTTGATATTAGCGACTGTGTATAACAGCAACCCACTTATACAACAAAAAAATTTCAAAGAAAAAATATAAAAAGGTCTCTGGACATACTATACTGCAAATCAAAGGCAGGATAAAGAAACCACACTTCAGAATCAGAGCAAATACTGGTCAGGAACCTACAAGATAAACCCACAGTAAGCTAGGCTCCCCAAAGGAGTCACCCATTCTATTCTTCAGGATAAAGCACCCTTGTAACCTAGGGTCTAGGGTTACCAACTTACTACTAACTTGCAAACAATCAACTTTTACAGGGAATGGAAAGAGAATAGGAAGAAAATATTGACTTACCCGATTAACGACGGTTGATCCAAGCTTGATCTTCTCTCGCTCCACTTCTCTCCAAAGCTTCTAGGGATGTACTTCTCCACCCAACTTCTAACACAAGGACTCCTCTGCAACCAAAGGACTCTAAGTTCTGTTGCTCCAAGGCTCTAAAGATATACCACCAGCATAACTTTGCTCTCCAAAATTGATTGATTAGCCCCCACCCCGAGGCCTCTATATATACTATGGGAAATAGAGTGGTTTCGAAGGTTGGGATGGTTGAGATGGTTGGGATAGTTATGGATTAGGCCCCAACTAATCTCATCTAATCTTGATTATATTTTTTAATGTCGAATTAGGGTATACGCAGGTATTAATATAGGCAACTCGTGTATGACACGCGAGTTTCTCAAAGGAAACTCACGTATGCAAGTATACGCAGGTTGCAATGCAAATACTCACGTATGACACGTGAGTTGCAATGCACATAGTCACCTATGCAACCCAAAATCCATAACAAAAATATACAAGGTTGGTCTGAGGAAAATGCATCAAAGGTCATGCCCATCTATAGTGTTTAGGCCACTTCAATCCAATTTGTCCTTTTGTGTACCAACATGAGGAATGTCAACACTTGGACAGAGAAGTGTCATTTTGGATGATAACACATACATATATATATCAGAGGTTAGATGAAATGCATATTAATAACATAGTTGAAACCATTCATTAGCCAATAATACATGAGAAAATCACAATACAAAGATTGGAAGAAGAATTCTCTTTATTAACAAACAATGAATAGGTGAGAATACAGCCCAGCTTCTAACACAAGGACTCCTCTGCAACCAAGGACACTGAGTTCTGCTTCTTCAAGACTCTGAAAGTATACCACCAGCATAACTTTGCTCTTCTAGAATTGATTGATTAGCCCCATCCCAAGGCCTCTATTTATACATTGGGAAATATAGTGGTTTCGAAGGTTAGGATGGTTGAGACAGTTGGGATAGTTATGGATTAAGGCCCAACTAATCTTATCTAATCATGATTTATATTTTTTAATGTCGAATTAAGGTACACGCAAGTATTTATATAAGCAAGGCGCATGTGACAAGCTTGTTGCTCAAAGGAAACTCACGTGTTCAATGTACACATCGGTTGCAATGCAAATAGTCGTGTGTGACATGCGAGTTGCAATGCAAATAGGAGCGTGTGCAACCCTAAACTCAGAATAAAAATATATCAGGCTGGTCTAGAGATCATGCATCAATAGTCATGCACAACTATAGTGTTTTGGCCACTTCAATCCTATTTGTCCTTTTGTGTCCCGACATAGTGGATGTTAGTACTCGGACGGAGAAGTGGCATTTAGGTTGATAACAGATGCCCCCTAATGTGTGAAGTCAGAGGGAAGCGATGGCTGAAATACATTACAATATTTATCTTGGAGAACTCAAATGTTCAAGGCAACAGAGGAAGTACCTGAAACAAATACATATCAATGCCATATACAAAATCATATCTGAGGATGCCATGTTCAATATACTAGAACACTATCTCCTTTACAATATTTGATTACATCATATGATACGGGTACAAGACCACGTATATTACAAAGGTGGAACGAAGCCACAATATACAATGATGAGTCTTCAAAATATGGAGGTTGTGTAATTGAACATAACACAATATTGTGCAACTTAGGTTATAAAGGTGAACCTAAGGTCTCCATCGATATCCAAAGGAACCAGTACAATCCTTACCATGTGAATAGAAGTGTTGAAGTTGAACATGGAAAGGACTCAACAGATTGTCAATCAATAGGTAAAACTAAAACCTGAAACAAAGGAGTTCACCAATAATGGTAGTGAATCCTAAGGTACTGTAATGTCCCTCTTAGACCTTGAAGCCAATATGTGCAGAGAAGGAAAAATTATTTCTTATTTTACTGCTACTACAAAAAGAGCCAATCCAGTTAGCGGCAGATTTACATGGTACTCGATATAAACATGTCCCGCCATAAATTCTGAAATGCCAAACCACTTGTATTGTAAAAATGTTAGTTTGACAATTTATCTTTAATGTGAACTTTAAAGGAAATTCCCGCAGGTATTACTCACATTCGCAAACATTGCAACATCATAATGACCGGAAAATGACATAGTATCCATACAATGGAACAATATAATAACAATAACATTCTTCGCTCATTTTTCCAACAGGGTACTACAATCAGTTGCCCAGCATGATTATATGAACATAATAACAAGAAGGAAACAAATACATTTAGACACAATGCTAAGAGATGGAAGCAAAACATCATGAGGCTAAATCACAAAAAGACACGGGGTACGTGGTTCACCTCGTCCACGAGGATACGTCCACCAAAAGTTAGGCATCCTTCTTTATTCATAAAATAATCACCGTTCAAGGTGTACAGTCTACATCCTAAGTGATGTATCATCAGCTCTTCATACGAAGAAGTGGAAACCTCATCTTGAGGCCCACAACATAAACCTCTTTGGATAAGCCCCTGAGCAGGCACGGCCTCCATTCTGGTGTTCATTAAGGCATCAATTAATTACATGTCAATACCAATTACACGGGTCCTTTCCATCGTAAGGATTAGATGATATTCCGAAAGTTCGGAAGCCATAAATTCATTCGCAATGATTTCCACATCAAAGTATATACAAATTTCAACCTTAAATTCTTTTATCAACCAATAAATGGTGCTGTAGATCTAAGTTCTTTTATCAAGCATTACATTTATACTGTAAACCCAATAATATATCTGAGTTCTTTAACCAAATAGTACAATTATTCCATAAATCCGATCATAGCCAACAGAAGGGATCATGGGTTGATTCCTGAGAAGAGAATTTTCCCAGCATAAATGGGAACACACCCTCTATAAATAAATATGCAGCCAAACTGTTAGAAGTTTCAAGTATTAATTCTCTAAAAGGGAGGTCGCCCATCCCAAAGGAACCAACATCCTTCAATTAAAAACAAAAAGCGAGGAACATATAAAGTAACTCGGAGTCGATCCTCCAAAGGGGCATATCCCAACAGAAGGAAAACTACATGATCTGCAATTTAAAAAATAGGCAATGGATCATATCAAGAGTTTCAAAGATTAATTCTCTAAAAGGGATATCACCCAAAGAAAGGAAACTACATACTCAGCAACAAAGTACAGGTTCATTCCTGAATCATCTGCATGACCGTCTCACATCTAAAATAATCTTATCAAAAATGCTTTCAACTACATAAGCTATCATCTCTGAGTTTGATAGGTCAAGGGTTCTCACCACTTAATCG
>LPNX010055660.1:242847-337562 GCA_001517045.1 Pseudotsuga menziesii
ATATATATATATATAGTTATCAACCCGCAGTGGGAGAAAAACTCCTGGTGGTGAGGCTGTTTTTCTTTTACTTTCTCATAGATGCATCTTTTCTATTTTTATGAGTTGTAAAAGCTCTTAGGTCTTCATGGTGGGAGGGGGATCTTACAGGTACCATCGTCAAAACTCTAGTTCTTCATCTTCAGGAAGTGTTGATGTCAAAATATATCCTCCAACGGATCACAAGAGTGACTAGGAACTGGATGTTGGAAGGTAGATGCAAGTGACACTTGGATAGGATAATGATGGAATCAGGATAATAGTCTGATGTAGGGATAGATCCTTGAACAGTGAGCATGACACAGACATGACCCAAGGCATCTTTTAACTTTGCAAATAGGACAACTAAACATATATGTCATGTAGGAGACATGATCAGATTCCCCATGTATAAAGGACAAGTGGAGGAGTAAGAAACTCGAAGTAATAGTTGAGCTGAAAGTGTACACTGAAACATGAGTATCGAAAAGTTCAGAGAGTGCTATGTTCAAGGAAAAACATGCTGCCATCGTTTGTAACCCAAAAAGAATACTTCTTCCTTATCTTTTCTATTAAATTTTAACGAGTCTAAGAAAGTCAACTCAGGTCTCTCTTCATTTTTGACAAGCTTGAAGAGGGGAGAGAATAATGCTTGATAAAGTCACTGATTCATGGAATTTACAAGCCTGAACTAATATATGCCCTTTGGTGTTTTCATATTTTGAGAGTCTGAAAACTCCGAAGAAGACTCCAGGGGGGTGCTTTTTCGTCTAATTTAGTTTCCTGAGGCCAAAAAAGTATAAAACATACCACAGAAGAACTCTCTTAGCTTCCGAAGAAGTAAGGCGCACCTTTTTTTACTTAGTTAGGAAGGTCCGAAAAATGTTAAATTACCACCTACCCAACGCCCTTTCAAAAGCAGCATATAGCTTTAGTTTTACGAGTGTGAAGGAAAGCAAGATCTCTCGAAAAGATCCATTTGGTTACGAGAAATGGGACTTACAACAGTAAACTCGATGCTTTGTTCTTTAGGGTTTAACAAGCATGACAAAGGCATAAAGTACGCCCAGAATCTTTTTCATGTTTAGGTCCAGAGCACGAAAAAGAGAAAACTAAGCTCATACCAGGCGCTCATTTTCCGTAAATTTAGTCCCTCGGGTTCGAAAAATCAATAAACCTATATCTGAGAATACTCTTCTCAATTCCAAAGAAAAGAGAGTGTTCATTTTTCATATTATTCCACATGGTCCAAAAAAGTGATAAACTACCACCAATGTGGATGCCCATTCACATATTCTTAACGAGCTTGAACAGACAAGTTTACTCAGCAGTCAAGTCTATTATGAGGAGTTAGACCTGGGCCTAAAGAAACTCCATATCTTTCTCATGAAGTTTTAACGAGTCCAAAAAAGTCAAATTGTGGCTCCTTATTGTTTTTAACGAGCTCAAAGGAGAGCAGAAATAATGCTCTAAATGCGAGGAGACAAGTGTCATAGGCAGGCGAAACTAGTTCCAAGCACAAGGAACAAACCTATGCATAATGCAAGGAACATGAACAGGATAAAGACACTTGGGGAATGTCTCCTCAAGGTAAAAGGTGTCAAGTTGCAAAGGCAAGATGGTACAAAGCTAAGCGACAATGAGAACAGAAATGAAGGCTTATACAATGAACTAAAAGCGTGGAATCTGGAATCAGGCTCATAAGCGCGAGCAGGGTACATGCAAATGCAGTTAAAGCTTGAAAAACAAGGCAAGGCCAGTAAACAGTTGTGAATCCAACTAAAAATCTGATCTCCAAGAAACATCAACATCATAATCACATTCAGAAGAAAAGATCTTATGCATGTCACTTTGGCATAAACACATGCGACTTTGCTATCTTCTACAAAAGGTGTAGTCAAGGAAGAATTAACTAAAGGGGACTCTATAGTGCCAAGGAATGAGGATTTATGATCAATAAAATCAACCTCAGAAGAAAAGAAAAAATCAACAAGGGAGATAGAGTCTGCATGAGCAAACTCATTATCACAGGAGTTGAAAAAATCATAAGAAAAACGAAACTCATCAGGATCACTGGCTTGTTGTTCAAAGGAAGAGTCAAAAGATTCAACAAGACCAACATAAGAAGAAATTTTGGGCCTACTAAGAAAATCAGGGTTATACTTAGTCACAACTGAACCAACATCCAAAAGAAGGTCAGAATGTATCAAGGACTCTAGGAAGACTTCATCCGAAGGAAGGAGATCATCCGAGATAGGACACGTCTAAACTTTCAAACGGATTGACAAAGTGGAGAGAAGGCTCCACAGTCTGTATAGGATGACTCACCTGGTCAACTGTTGGGACCAAGTCCCGAGAAGGTAGGCATGAAAACATAGGTTGCTTCTCAGTATCAATTGAATGCAAAGGACATGAGGCCACATAGCTCACCTATGGCGGGGTAGTGTCTATCGAAACACTGGGAATAAATAAAGGAAAGACCTGGTTTCTAGTTGGGTCAGGAGACGAATCAAGAAAATCCAACTGATCGATAGTGACAATTTCTTTATCATGATTAAAGTACATCACATGAAAGAATGTTGACACTACAACTTGCATGGCATAGACATAATCACATCCGAGGAGCATATTGAAATCCAAGGGGTCTTCTATCACCATGAATTCAACTAAGACGGTCTTCCCACCCAAAGTAACAGGTGTTTGAGAAAGAATTCCCAAGGCTATACTAGTTCTTCTATCAAACACCAGTAACTGACTAGTAGTCGACACAAGACTGGGAGATCCCATGCCTCGCCAAGAACGAGCAAACAATATACTAACTGAGGTTCCTTCATCCACATACAATGAGCAACCATGTATTGTTCAACTTTGACCTTTATCTGGAAAGGTGCATCAGAAGGAAGGCGCGGCTCAACTGGGCTATCCCAATCAAAGGAAGCAATCCGAGAGCTTGGTGGGGGTTGATCTAAAGTGAGTTCATCGCCCCCTTGTTTAGTAAGTTCTGAACTGGAAGTGAATAAAATGTGACTAGAAAACACTTCACTCTCCAAGGGAAGAGTGGGATTGATCGACAAAGGAATCGATTCAACCGCTTCATGAAAGTCACCCTCCGAAGGGAGAGTGGGATTGACCAAAGATAACATTGGTTCAATCACATAAGGATCACTCTCCAAAAGAAGAGTGGGGTGAACCAAATACTGGGAAGTTTCGACCACTAGATCAACCAAAGGTTGAGTAGGTTGTTGAGAAACTATAGGTTGTTCAGGAGAAGGAAATCCTTGAGTCTCAGACCACACTCTTTTCACCTCTGCGATAGCAGGGCACTGGTGAGTAAGATGATCTCCCTCGCATAGCTTACAAGGGAACTTAAGTTTGCACTTCGAACAACCAGTTTTCTCAACGGTGTCAACATGACTAGAAGTGGCTGACTGTTTTCTTTCAACATGACCTATAGAGGCTGAGAGTTTTCCCACAACATGACCACCAAAGGTTGGGTGACTAGGTCCAACCTGACTAAGAGAGGCTGGTTGTTGAAAAACTTTAGGATGTTCAAAAACGGGATGACCATGAAACCAAACTCTTTGTACCTCCACGATGGAAGGGCATTTATAAGTAAGGTGGTCTCCCTCACAAAGCTTACAAGGGAACTTGGGCATGTGTCTTGAATGGTTAGTCTTTTCAACAGAGTCAGCATGACTCGCAGTGGTTGACTGTTTGTCCTTGGCATGAACCACAGAGGCTGAGAGACTGCCCCTAGCATGACCTACAGAGGCTTAGAGACTGGATCCAACACGACCTGCAAAGGTTAGACAGGCAACACCAGCATGAACATCAAAGGATGAATGGTTAGGATCAACATGATTTGCAACATTTGAGTGTGTGCCCCCAGCATGACCTTCAGAGGCTGGGTGGATGGATCCAACATGACTTGCATAGGTTGGAAGGATCCCACCAGCATGATCAGCAGAGGCTGGATGGTGAAGATCAACTTGACTTGCAGAGGTTGAGTGCTTAGATCCAACATGACCTATAGAGGTTGGATGGGTGCCCCCAGCATGAACTGCAGAGGATGGGTGATGAGGTTCAACTTGACCTGCAGAGGTTTAACGGGTGCCCCCCTGCTTATGTGTCTTCTTCATATTCCTCCTTCTTTTACTCCTTTTAGACTGTCGGTTACTAGTTATCAGTACTTTCACCACATGAGGTAGAAGGAGGAGGAGAAGCAGCTACATGTGAAGGGGAAGCATTGTTTTGATGCCCTTGATATAAGGAGCTTACTTGAGAAGCATCAGGACAGTTCGAGTGGGAAACAACCACACCGGTAGCCCTAGGGTGAATCCAGGTAGATTCAAGGTGGCAAGCAAAGGAACATCAACATTCCCTGTGAGAGGAAAAGTAAAAGGATTTCCCAACATGGGGATCTCTTGGTTGGTGTTCAAAGGGGTGTTAGCCATAGCTTCAAACAATAAGACAAAGTCTGAGGTCGACAGGAAACCAAAAGTACAAAGCACACACCTGAAGCAAAACTAAGTACAGACAAACCACACAGCACTCACTAAAAATTCCTAAAGCCAAATCAACAAACATGTATAAGACATGCCTTTCAGAAGAAATTTGATAGACAGTTACTTGGTGTCTCTGTAGATTTTCTTAGGCACAAACGGAGGAATCACCCAACCGCCCTCCCACACCTTCTACTGGGGTTACCTTCCAAGCCTGTCCAAGGTAGACCAGAAATAGCCTTCCGATATACCTGTGTATGAACCCTACTGTCAGAGAGACTAAAGGCCACCGCAACTATACTGAGAGTCTGGTGGGACAGTCATAAGCCTGATTCGTAGGCATTGGAATGGTAGCAAAGTCTGAAACCGTGTCAACACCGCCACCGCACGGGGCCCAAGAGTTGGTATTCACAGAAGTCCCCAGATGCGTAAAAATCATGATCTGCACTTAAACAAGGAATCGGAGGGTTATCTCCTCAATCCAGGTCCTCACGCGGCCTCGTGCTTAACTCCTGTGTGAGAGGAACTTCCCATAAACACTCAATATAGAGGAGGATTTACCTAGTGATTGGCCCACTACGTCTGAGTTAAAATACTTGTGGATAGTTTAAACTTCCTAATCCACAAGTATAGCCTAAGCTAGTTGGTGAATGAACCTAAAAGAGAAAAATTACTAATAATTTTTAATTCTATCATTCTTTTTATAGGCTATTCTTAGTCAGAGGGTAATGGCGTGAAACTTATGTGGTATTTTGACTCAAAGTTTAAACAAAATGACTAAGCAAAGAGAAATGAAATGCAAAAAGCAAAAAACTATTATCTTTCTTTTCAAATAGAAACTTGAAAGCCACAAAAGAACACTTTCTTTTTAAATTTTTTAAATTTTTGAATTTTGCTTTGAAGACTAACGAAAAGAAGCACTAAATGCAAAAATCATAAACTATTTTTTGTCTTTTCTTTTCGAAAAAAAAAAAACTTCAAAAATTACAATGCAACTAAATGCAATTTTGAGCAAATTTGAATAATACAAGCATATAAAAAGTGGAAAAAGGCAAAAATGACCCAAAGTGACCTACTACAACCAAAAGGATGAAGACTAGAACAAGCCCTGACTTGGAGGAACTATCAAACTTAAAAAGTTCACTAGATCCACAAAAGAAGAGTAACAAACTGAAACCACAAGAAACGGTTCAGAGTATAAAGCATTCAAGGACCTGATCACTAGACCTAGAACACAAGCACTCAACCCTACAAACCAAGCAGGTGGACCGCCAACACTCCACAAATGAAAGAAAATCAAACACAAAATCTCAAAGACTTGACGAACAAGCAAACGGTGTGACATACAGACCTCAGACTCACAGAGTCATGTCATAAACAAAAAACTTCCAAGCAATCCACAAGCCAAAAGACAGGGACAAGAAAACCCTATTAAACTCACAAACTGCTACAGGAAACACACGACTGTCCATACAGACAACCCACGTATGACACGTGACTTTCTAGACTGCAACCCGCATGTACAAGGTTACATATGCGACTGTGCACACAGCAACCCGCGTGTTCTGCTAAAAAAAATTCAAGAAAAAAAAGACTAGCAAAGGATTCTGAAAATACCACACTATGAACCAAAATGTAAGATATAAACAAATACACCCAGAATCACAATCAAAGCAAAGACTGGTAAGGGGACCTACAGGATAGACCCACAACAGGCTGGACTCCCCAATGGAGTCGCTTGTTCTATTGTACAAGACAATACACCCTTGTAAACTAGGGTCTGGGGTTACCAACTTACAAATAGACTTACAGACAATTAGCTTTTGCAGAAAATGAAATAGGAATAGGAAGAGTATTTGGCTTACCCGATTTATGACGGTTGATCCAAGCTTGGTCTTCTCCAGCTTCGATCTTCTCCAAAGCTTCTAGGGATTCTCCTCTTCACCTGCAAAGAGCCAATTCTTCAAGCAATATCTCATACATATATATATCATAGGTTAGATGAATTTCATATTAATAACATAATTGAAACCATTCATTAACCAATATACATGAGAAAAGCACAATACAAATATTGGAAGAAGAATTCTCTTTATTAATGAATAGTGAATAGGTGAGAATACAACCCAGCTTCTGACACAAGGACTCCTCTGCAACCAAGGGCACTGAGTTCTGTTTCTCGAAGACTCTAAAGGTATACCACCAGCATAACTTTGCTCTTCTAGAATTGATTGATTAGCCCCATCCCAAGGCCTCTATCTATACATTGGGAAATAGAGTGGTTTCGAAGGTTAGGATGGTTGAGACAGTTGGGGATAGTTATGGATTAAGGCCCAACTAATCTCATCTAATCACGATTTATATTTTTTAATGTCGAATTAAGGTACACGTGAGTATTTATATAAGCAAGGCGTGTGTGACACGCTTGTTGCTCAAAGGAAACTCGTGTGTTCAATATAAACGCGAGTTGCAATGAAAATAGTCATGTGTGACACGTGATTTGCAATGCAAATAGGAGCACGTACAACCCTAAACTCAGAATAAAAATATATCAAGCTGGTCTAGATATCATGCATCAATAGTCATGCACAACTATAGTGATTTGTCCACTTCAATCCTATTTGTCCTTTTGTGTCCCGACATAGTGGGTGTCAGTACTCGGACGAAGAAGTGCCATTTAGGTTGATAACAACTCCTTCTTAGCAAGGAAAGTAATCACTGGCATCATCATTATCAAGTCCTATCCTCAAATCCATCACATTATTCATAGTAGGAGCTCCCTTTGAACGTGGTACCAATGTGACCACTTGCACTGAACTAGAATCTGAAGATAAGCTCCTTTTAGAAACCGAGCGCCTAGGAGAATCCATTCTCCCATCTTGAGCTCCATACCTGTCGAGTCTCCTGGAAGTACTCTGAAGAGACTCTTTCTTCTCTAGAAATTTTGGACTGATATCTTGGCGCCACTGCAACCTCAATAGCCTCATGCTCCTCTTCCAACTCTGAATCATAAATCGTGGGTTGTCCACCGAGCTTGTACAGATCACCGAACTTATCACCATTCAGCTGAGGTTGGATCAGTCTTGCTCTCTCTGAGTATATAAAAACATCTCCCAGATCTTCCCTCTCTGGAAAAATATACACATGTTCCCTCCGGAACAAAGTAGAATACCCCTCATCCTACAAGATTGACATGAAGAGCAAGTTCACACTCAGCCCTGTAACAAACAGAACTCCATTCTGATCGAGGAATTCTCCCTAACGAACCTGGAATCTGACCCTCTCAAATCCACACACTGCATGTGTCACTCCCCCTTCACTTCGAACCATCTGGTCATGACCTGTCTCAGTAATCTCACGAAATATATGATATAATCCAATAATATGAAGTGAAGCTCCACTATTAAACGATCTACTGTTATGCACAACTCCATTGCTTTGACACTTGAAATAAGAGAGAATAAAGAGAATTCCTTTTCAAATCTTCTAGCAAAGTCCTCTACCTCTATTGTAGTTGCCACGGTCGCATCCTTATCTCTCTTCTTCTTCTTCTTAGGACATTGAGAAGCACGGTGACCAAACTGAGCACAAGCAAAGCATTTGATTTTGCTCAAGTCTTTCTTGGACTTCTTCTTGATCTTAGCAGAAAGAGCAACATTCTCTTCGTCAACACCCCACTTTTGTCCACTGCCTTGAGATCCTTCCGGGATCTCCTCCTGAGTGAAATCATCCCATACTTTGCTCCAATATGGAAGGTGTTCTCGAGCAACCACACACTTTACAAAGAATTCTCATTCCTAGGAGAAGCCTTTCAAAACTATCATCACCAACTCATAATTAAAGATGGCTTCTCCAACTGCAGCAAGCTCATCATTTACCTATGACAGCCAGGTAAGATAGGATGCTACACCCTCACCCTTAGCCATCTTAGTCCCTTGCAATTTTCCTTTGAGAGACATCTTCTTGTTCTCATTCTTAGTCTCATACAATCCTTTGAGTGTAACCCACATATCATGAGCAGTCTTCTTCTCAACCATGTGTGGAATAAAGTGGTCCCTTATACCATCCAAAACCATCCTCTGTGCAATGGCCTCTTTTACTTCATGCATGACCAAAGCAATAGGATCAGTTCCGGGAGGAGTTACCATGATGCTATCCATAGTCCATATTCTGCTTTCCTTGAGAACAATAGCTATTTTGACCTTCCATTGCAAATAGTTAGACATACCATACAACTGATCCTCATATCTGATGCAAAAAACCATCTCTGTTGTCAAAAGAAACAATAGACCACTAGTTGTCCCTTTCACCTGCCAACAAGTTGTTAAAATCTAGCAAAACTAAATCTGCCAAGACCACTATAGCATTGTTTCCCACTAAAAATCAGAACCAAGGATCTGATACCATGTTAAACGGTGACAAAAACTCATATCTCAGACCGTGTGCATCCATGCACAGTCAATAACAACATTTATCCAACACTTTCATATGACTGATATTAATCTTAAACAATCTAAAAAATACCACCATACACCTAGGAATAAATTTCAGACCTTAAGAAGTTAATACACGGCATTAAAGTGCTCCAAAGCAGCGGAAACAACTCATGAATAGCAGGTTGTAAATAACTTCAGACACATAAAAAGCTGGTAAAACTTGACCCATTCAAGAGGCCCTTTCATTAACAGGCAGTGAATCTCAACATGTTACAACATCAATAACTTTCATCCATCAAACACAGTCCATATCAAAGATTTTCTAGAAATCTGAGTCTAACATTCACCTCAAAATCTGAGTTGTAGGTGACATTGGAAAATGTGCCCTCAGGCATCCAAAAACTATACTCTAACAACAAAAAACACTACAATAGATTTTACCTTGGAATTAGTGCCCAACGTTTCCAGCGGTACAGCCTAGCGAACTGCCTTGGAAATCATGCCTTTCAGTAATCTCGATTTATGTGCCACAGTACAGTTGTACGGCCTCCTCTCATTGTATGGCATGTCTAAAATAAACGACTTCAAATCAGTCTTGGGAATCATGCCCAATTTGGGAGCAATGCCCTCCTTGAGAATCGTGCCCACCACCTAGGGAAACATGCTCACCTTTTGTTGTTGCTGCAAAAACCCTTTCAGATGCCCTTTCTCAGCTCTCTTAAACAATGTGCCCCCTCTCTTAACTCTCTCTTGGAAAGTGTGTAAAACAATGGAGTCTCTATGTCTTTTTATCTTCAACTTAGAGTAACTGTCGGTGACTCTTTATCTTTTATGACTAAGATTTAATCTTAGCCACAAGATCAACAATGGTGTTTTAATCTAAAGTTTGCTTAAATCACTTAAGTGAACTTTATAAAACTACATTGGAATTCGAAAAGTCATTTTCCTTAAATAACTAAAAAGACTCACTTTATGATATGGTCACTTTAATAAAGTACAACTCATTTTAAAAGCATAAAGTCACATCAAAAGTACTTAATAAATACACTAATAAAGTCACTTAAGACCTTTATTGAGACTACATTATTCCTTACTTTTGCATCCATCCAGAAAGTGCAAAAGTACCTCCCGAGCTATAAAAGCTAATAAGTCATACCTGGATCATAGTTATGATAAAGAATTCTGAAATTCTATGTAAGTTCCTATTGTTGGTTAAAACATGTTATGTAATGTTAAAGACATTGGTAATGATAACCCTCTGTTTCACCTTTTTTTTCTTACAAATCATGTGAAATTATTAGCGAAAGCAAGACCAAAGAAATTTATGAACCCATGAGCAATCATTCCTGCTTCTTGGATTTTAGAGATGGAGAGAAGCAGACAGACTATATAGGTGTTTGTGAATTGAATAGCAGAGAAGCATCAAATTATGATGTATCCACCATTGAGGGAGAAATTTGGGAGTTTGAAGATGAAGCGATGTTGGATCTTCATCCATCATACAATTTCAATCTTGACAAGAAAAGTGTCCCCAAGTCATGTCACTTAATGAATTTCCCTTATATGACTCAATGAAAGGCCCTTTCTTCATATGCTTTGGAGGTGACCCTGTGTATGACATTAACATTGACACGGAACCAAATTGCAAAGATGATATATTCACTTGCCTAAACAATATGGTTGTTGTCCATAGAGGGAAGGATCAAGCTCTGGGTTTTCTCGTGCGTTGAACGACCAAACAAAAAGAGCATTGATTGGGTAAGTTCCACATACTCTTCATCCTTTGATATACTTGCCAATGGACCTGATTTCTATGTAGACTTGCATTGTAAACATCTTCTTGGGGAAACAGACAGCGCGAATGTTGAGGAGCTCAACACATTAGCTTTTTCCAGTGATCCTTTTATGGATGCAAGGCAAGTTTGTAAAAATGAAAGGAATCAAATATAAGGGGGAAGGCATCAGTGGCTGATTTTATTAGACAATGTTCCCACTATGAAACATACCCATGAAGGATCATATCAACAAATGGAAATCCCAGGACAACAGCCATATCGACTAAAATGCAACATAGGGATGAAGTTAATTGTCAAGTCCTTGTCAATATGGAACTTTATATCGATACTCTATTGGATGTTGATAGCCATGAAAAGGAATGCCAAACTTTGAAGCCAAATTTGTTGCGTGATCCAAATGATGTGTTCACTTTAGCAAATTTGCAAAATAACCTCTACAGTGGCAGAAGGGAGTTTCCAGCTTTTCTCAGTGATGATCAATGATTGAATGCAACTGAGACAACCATGGAATCTAATGCTCTTTTCATCCACTACTTCAGAGTTGGAGGGTATGCTCACCCCATTCATGCTTGGATGGAATCAATGCACAGGAATATAAACAAGCGAAGGTATAAGCTTCAACCTCATTATTCAAAGGTACATGGATTGATCAAAACTTCATCCTTGATTGGCAGAGGCAGAATTAGTGAAAGACCGGCAAAGTGTTGAAAACAACTCAACCTCCTTATTTTGGTTTATAATTGAACAGAAGGGAACGCTTGATGGTTCCAGTTAGACACTTTTATGGTTGCAATGGGTATTAGACCATACCCAACACCTGGTGATTTCTTTCGAATTAGGATAGGATAGGTAGATATAAATAAGTTCATTATGAACATTAATTTCAATAACTTGTTCTCATATATATATGGTTGCTAATACCGTGATCACATCATTTAGGATAGCAACAATTTTCATGGAAATTTTAGTTGCAGGACCAGATTTTGGATTAAAGTTGTGGATATTTATCTTTGGGATTCTGAGGTTCTCTTGCACCTCACAAAGGAGTGCAATCCCATATGGAGCCACTATTACCACATAAAATGACATTCAAAATTTCTCAAATTTGGTGGCATTCAAAGGATCTTCCCATGCTTGAAGTGGACAGTGCATTGATTGATGTCCTTGGAGGGAATTTTAGGAATAGGATATGATCCTCGATAGGGTAGTGCACTTCTCTTCATAGTGGAAAAAATCTCCGATTTTTTGGCGATGTCCCGAAAAATCGCAATATTTTCTGGCTATTGATTTTTCAGCCCGATAAAATCGCAATTTTTCAAAAAATTGGACATCAGGAAAAGTCGGCAAAAATCGGGAAAAAATCGGGAGAAAATTGGGAAAGATGGGGAAATTTCAGAAAAAATCGACAAATAGGGGAAAAAATCAATAAGCAAATTTTGACCCTATTAAAGTACAAAATTTGCATTTTTTATGGTTGTCGCGGTTTGCTGATTTTTGCCAATTTTTTTGCCGATGTTGCCGAGAAGATGTTTTCTGAACCCTTCGATTTTTTGCCGATGTCGATTTTTTCCACTATGCTTCTCTTTCCATTCATACCCTCTGTGCAGTGTTGAATGGAGTTGGCATTGATGTCAATAGAGTTCAGTAATGACAAAAAAATAACCAAATACATGATGGCAGGACAAACTCAGTGTAAGACAAAGGAATAAGAAAGGAAGTGATGACATGGCATGCATAATGATGTGGCATATGTGATGAGGTTGGAAAGACACATGAGGGGATCCAGTGAGGGGATCAAGTCCGATCGAGCTTGATTGATCGATCCTCTGATCAATCAACACAGAGTCGTGGTGTTGTAGTCAACTTATTTAGCAGAGGTTGGACGGCTCAGATTGTATCAAGAGAATAGATCGACGACGAGATAAAGATCCGCAAAGTAAATGTGCATGGAAGATAACATTATGAAGTGCCAAAGTGAAGTTTTGTGTTTAATAACTGAGCAACGAACGAGGAGGATTCCGCAAAGCGATCGACGGTTCACAGGAGTTGCAGAAAGAAATTTGTGGAAGCCCATTTCGAAAAAGTTGGAAGGCACATCCGCAATCCGCAATGCTAATTAACACTAATTGTTAATTAAATAATAATGATAGTAATATACTTATTTAGGTATATTACAGGAAGGTAACCGCAATCCTCAATCCGCAAATTGCGGAAGAAGCCTTGCAGAAGACGAATTGCGGAAGCAATTTCAAGAAAAGTCAAAATGCGGACCCGCAATCCGCAATTGCGGAAGACGAATTGTGGAAGCAATTTCGAAAAAAATCAAAATGCAGACCCGCAATCCACAATTGCGGAAGACGAATTGTGGAAGCAATTTCGAGAAAAATCGAAATGCGGATCCGCAATCCGCAATTGCGAAAGAAAGGAGTTTCTGATTGCGGAAATGTCGTTGCAGAAAGGTAGTTAAGAAAAGGCAATTGCGGAAGCAATTTTCGAGAAAAGTCAAAATGCACATCCGCAATCCACAACTTGCAATTGCGGAAGGAACGAGTTCCCGCAAATTGCGGAAAGGTAATTGTCTGCAATCCGCAATTCCGGGAAGTTAATTACGGAAGGTAAAATGTGGAAAGGCCAATGCGGAAAGGTCTATTGCGAAGAGATTGTTGCGAAAAGGACGTTGCAGAAAAGCAACTGCGGAACGATTTCCCACAAATGGCGGAAAAACGGTTTGCCTGTTGAAATAAATGAAAATTTGTCTAAGTGTTAATACAGGAGGTTAAGGGGTCATCTGGTAATGCATGCCAGAGGTTGTTTGTGTGTCAATAGATTTATCAGATGATATCAATATGCTCCTTGATGATTTGGCCATCTAGCTATGGTCTTGGTTTCTCATCTAGCGATCACAAGTGTGATAGATGAACCTGCCAATTCAATAAAAAAATGATGTAAAACTGAGTATGAAGTATGCCCACAGTATTAAAGAATATGCACGCACAGTATGTCCGAACATGTGTATGTAATATGCACGCACAATGTAAGTATAATGTCTACAACCAGGGTGAAGGATTCATGCACATTATAAGAAGATTGTATGTTAGTATTTGAAAAAGGTCAAAGTGTTCTTTCGCTAAAATCAAAACAGTAAGCTACATGAATAAATTAAGAAAGAGATATAAACATAATTAAAATGATAAACAGAGTATGTTTCTTTAATGTTAATTAAACACAGACATAATATGTTGTGAAAAAACACAATGAATTTGTGTGATGGTTTGATGAAAGGGCATGATAAACAGAATTGAAAGAACGTGATTATTGAAAAGGTGTGATGATGGATATTTAAACAAAAGATTGATTTGATAATAATGCGTTTCTGTAGTCCAGATCGATGTAGCCACAAGTAAGACATAGACCAAGGAAGAAAGACCAGTAATAGTGTAAACAGACATAAGAAGATCTGGAAGTCTAATAAAAACATATTATGGTGGTAGGGTGGTGCCAGGACAGGCTATATGCCTGCAATGGGGTCGTAGCCTCCTTCCAGTTGTAGCTAGTAAATAGGGTGTAGAATCATCCTTTCAGTAGTAACTAATAAACTAGGGGATCGTGGCCTTCTTCCAGTGGTAGTTAGTAAATAGGGCGTAGAAAAATCATTTCAGTAGTAGCTGATAAACCAAGGGGGTCATAACCTCTTTCCGGTAGTTGCTGGTAAATAGAGTGTAGTAACATCCTTGTCTGTAGTGGCAAGCAGAAACTATTTGTAAATATAATTTTGCAGTAATAGGAAGTATTGGTGGTTTACTCAATTGGGTTTCCACGATAAATTTATGTTATATGTATCTTGTTGATCATGTGTGTTAATAAATTAATTAAAAGTGATTAAAATTGTTAAAAAGTTATCAACACTGATCCACCCCTCCCCCTCCCCTTAGTATTGTCCATTATTCCAACATGTTGTTTCAATAAACAAAACAAGCAATAACACCACACAGCAGAGCAACAACATGTGTTTCAAGTTTGAAGGAACATGCATTTGGAGTTTTGAACCATGAAGAGGATCATCACAAATGGCAGAACAAAGATGGAGGGCCCAATGATGTGTCAGCATATTCAAAGCATCTCAAAAGGGACTTAAAGCCATTGAAACCCATATTTTGTGGATACATCATCAAAGTATGGGCATTTAAAGATGACCTAGATTTGTTTTAAGGGGACAATTAATGACTTTTCTTGAATATTATAGCCATGGTTTGAATATCATCTCTGACTATATCAAAAGCCCAGATTTTATGGGTAAATTTGGTTCAAGAACTAATGGCATAGATTATTGAAGCCATGTTTTAAAGAGTTATAAGGATGATTGTCTCTATGCTGGGCTCGAGTTGGTCATCCACATAGTGATGGAGTTAGAAGGGCGCTTTCCCCAAGACTAAACCTAAAGTCTGATCAGATGGTAAAAGACAGTCTGGACTTCAAGGCAGACCCAGAAATGGTTACAGAGAAAACCATTTTATTACTATTTAATATTTATCCTTTTTTATGGTTATAGTTATGGAATGATCAGCTTTGAGCTTGTGAAAGATAATCAATATATGTTTATAACGAAACAGTATAGGGGGGATGCAAAGTCCACAAAAGGATGGACTCTTTGGGGGTCGCTCCTCTTGGCAATGTACTATTCAGAATGTTTTGGAATATAATATCTACAGCTGTGTCTTCATTTATTTCTTTCTTTGTAAATTCAAGTCTTGTATTGATGCTGCAATCTGTGAATGTGTCGTTGATTGATTGGTCTCTATGGTCCACGTGGATTTCTTATTCATCCTTTGGGTGTTTGAGGCTGACATGAGCAGAACAGGTGACCCATATGTCGGCCCTCCGTTATTCATTGCAAACCGAAGGTCAGATCTCCCACTATCAAACTCTTCTAAATTTAAAGCTTTGATCGGTTGTTATATCTGATTCTTCTCATTTATATGATTCATTAACAATTCATACTTCTGAATGAGGATTTATTCACCGATTCAGAATACCATCATCCAGCATTTATATATGAGTTGGGTTGATCTATCTATTGAGATTCAAGGAAGGTGCTATGCCCTTTTAGGTATCTCCATAATTCAGTTTCAGAACCATGTATCTATGTTACGAGTCTACTCCTTGGCCCAAAGGACAAGCACCAGCCTTGCTGATTCAGCCACCTAGTCTTAATGATCTATCTTATAGAGATCCCTGCTGTGTGATCTATCTTTTGTAGTTGAGCTTCTTTGACAGGTATTTTGCAGTGACATTAGGGATTACACCCTTTGAACTGCAAAAGAACCAGACTAAAGTGAGATTGTGGTGAAAGTGGACAGCTTCCTAAGTACCACCAGGTTTGCCATAATTGATATCAAGGACTTCAATATTTCAAGTGCAGGCTTGAATGGTAAAAATGGTGACAAGAAAAAGAGTACAAACTAATTTCTAAAGAGGAACTATACCTACCAACCCAAAGTGCAAGGCTAACCACAAGCCTTATATAACATGTGATTAAATTGCATCCACTTGTTATGGCAGTTGATCGCATTGAAAAAGATTAGTTCCTGGGCAAACAAGTGTCCAAGGAATTCATTATTGTAATGCAGAAAGTCACCAAAAGCATATCACTATAATTTGCTCTGATCTTAAACAGCAGCTCAGTTGAATTTTATATTCAAGACGAGAAGTTATCTTACAACAATTTAACATCAGCTGGAACTGTGAACCTGATTGAAGACTGTCCCGCTGCGCAGAGATCTACTAATTGAAATTTTAAAAAAACAGTTTAATATACGGCCACAGAAAAGTAAATAGATACTACTCTCCAACTCAAGCACCATGTGGATTATCTTTCGAGCGGTACAAGATGCCACTAAAAGAGCCAAAACTCAAATGAGAATATATTTGTACTCAATACTGAGCTTCCTCCACCATGGCTGTTGGAAAGACTGAAATGTTCGAATCGTTTATGATCAGAAATTCAAGACTCCAAAATATAGAGCTGGTACCAGTCACATCAAGATTATGAATTTATGACGATCTCTTCTGGGAGGCTTGAAGCTGTACCTTTCAGTTGTTTATGTCTAGGCACTAGCATTCTAGAAGGGAAAAAGACTTGGTAGCAAATCTTATTCTGCAGTTTATCTTATGCTTCTCTAATATCAATTACTCTGTTATCACATTACATGGTTCATTTAGAGTGGAGACACTGAAACTCACAACAATTCTTTTCTAATGGCATAATTTTGATATAACTGCATCAATGCATACCAAGAATACTTTTAAACAACACCTTACATGAATGATCATCACAAACAGTTGAATCTGTTCAGTTGTCAACCGAAAGTCAGAAAAAATGCAGTACTTTGCATCAACATCCTTAGCCTTCTTTTGTAGCTGGAATCACCAAGTCTTGTGATTTTCTTTTGTACATAAAAAAATTTAAAACCTTAAGCATGCCTCAACAATAAAGCATTTACCATTAATAAATCAATGTAACAAATCAGAGGAACCCTGAGTCTGTCTGGAGTTAGGAAAGGCAATAGTAGCCAAGCACAATAGCATCTCTGTAGAATAAATATTTTCCGGATGAACAAGCCAGCAATCTCCAGAAGAAGAACCCAAGAAGTATGGTTTTTCCACTACTACATATGAGGAATTTCAAAACAAGAAAGGACAAGAGGAGGCTCAATGACACAAACCAATTGGCGTGTCTACATCGAAGAGGACCAGAAACTGTTAAAGATTGCTTTATAGTACAGGTGACCTTTATCTTTGCAAGAAAAACCAACTGAATATGCAATTAAAATGGCTGGTTCAAACTGTAAACCTCATTTAATTAGATAATCCTATGATCATTCTGAAAATTTCACAATTCCAGCAGTTTGAAATTCAGCTCTGCAAAGATAATTGTGAAGCAATTCTAGATGTTTTATCTTCACTTTGAAGAAACTGACTTAGCAAACAGAACAGGAATTCCCCAGGCAAAATGTCCTCTTAGCAATTTCTATATTCCTTCAAAATCGCACCTTGGAGACAAAAGTAGAATCAATATCTATTATCCAGTGAACTTAAGGAAGGTGTAACTCAACTTCCAGGAAAGTCTTCTTTTCCACATATGCTTTAACTGGATCCACAGGAAGAGCATCTATGCTGAAATGATGCAATGAGTGACATTGTAGTGGTTAGCATTTTTTAACAGATTACTTGTATTCTTTGTTGCATGCCCTTAGTTCTTAGTTCCCTACCTCAGAAACTAATATTCCTGTAACCACATCTTCCCTATCCTCCAGCCCCAAACTTTCTGAGTATAAGCCTCCCTTTGGGACCTTCATGACAGCATGGGTTCTTCTCCTTTTCTTATGACTGCACCGAGATTTATGACCAAACTGAGAATCGTTCTTTCCTTCTCCTTCCACAGATTCCATGCTTGTATCAACTATAGTAATATCATTATTATCTGAACTAAATCCCTTGAGCAAACAGGTAGGCTCATCTGTGAACTGCCTGGAGATGGATTTGGTATGAGAATTATCAGAGTTGACAGTACTCTTTCCACCCTTTCTTCTTCTGATAGTGTAGAAACCAGATGCAAAGGCTTCCAGTGCCTTTACAGTCAAAGGTCGAGTCCTAGTACTTTGCCTTCGCCCTTCTGCTTGAAATTCCTGTACAATATTTTCCTGTGTGTCATGAGGATGGCCCTCATCTGAAATGGGAGCTGCAGATTGCGTTTGTTCTGAACCATTGAACTGCCCTTGAGGATGGCCGGGATTTTTATCAAACATAAAATTTTCAGAATTTGCACCTTCCACTAGAGGGTCATTTCCCAGTGATTGTGCTGGTTTTGAATCATTTGGCTGTTCTTGGCAATGCCTCAAATCTTGCTCAGACTCAGAGTTTTGTTGAGATTTCCTAGTGTCTACATATGGACCTGAACTTAAGGATTGCACATGTCCAGAATCAGTTGGTGTCTCTTGAGGGCATGCAGGATCATGTTCAGAGATAAAAATTTCTTTTGATTTTGGAGATTCCAGGAATGAAGTGCTTGAAACTGGAAAAGAATTGGGCATCACACTTTCTGAGTTACATAACCTAGAATATAGTGCATTATTGCTAGTCCTATTGAAAGAAAACCAATTTCTGCTTATAAGGGTAGAAAGATCTTTCTCGCTATTCTCTTGGTCAGCTTGACTTAGAGCTGCTATGCTTTGGCTTTTTTCGGCTGTGCTAGATCCTACAACAGACACAGGATTTTCTTCCTTGTCATTAGACTTGACTATAAGGCTAGGTGCAAGTGCGGCTACTCCATGCTCTTTTGTATCACTAGATTCTATCAGCCCAGAATCTCTTGTTTCGCTTTCATCATTATTATATAAGCTTGATGTCCTTTCTTTTGAGAGAGAGGACAAACTAATGCAGGAAACAGGGATCCCTCCACATGAAACTACATCATTAACCACTGGAGAGTTTGGATCTGATGGACCATGGTTACATTCTTGTTGATTAAGCTCCCAAGTTCTACCCCTACCACCAACTAATGAGTTAACTATGCCTTCTTTCGAAATGGGTGGGGAAGGACCAATCTGCAACATTAGATTACTGCTGAAATAATTACTTTCCTCAGATTGTAATGATGGAAGATCACTTCCTTGTGATGGCATTACTGTGCAGATCCTCTCAACTTCCCCAAAGCTCTTGTTGCTCATTGCAACTTGGTCAGTCTTAGCTGGATAGGCATTCAGTGGATCCTCACCAACTGAAGGTTCACATGTTTTAGCCACCTTACTCAGCAGCAACTCTGAGTTCAAATCTTCTATTTCAGCAGAATCACATTGAAGACATGATGATAGGTCTTCTGCAGGCAATGTTCTGCTCTCCCAAAAACGAGCAGGCTCCTCTCCTTTTGATACCAAACTAGTATCTACAACGGTGAATGCATATGAATCGAGATTTCTTGTACAATATCTTGGTCGAAGATAGCAAGGGGGATCTCGCAAGCGATCATTTTGTTCCTCTAGAACCTCACCAATCCAGTGGCATTCTGGCTTCACTTTGCTTCCTGTCATATCACCTGTTTCCAGCTGTGGAGGATCAAGCAACCTTGGCTCTGACACTATCCTATTCAAAACCTCACTCACAGAATCAAAGTAATGTACCCCTTTCACTAAAGTTCTGTAAAACTTTTGCACTCCAGGGATGAGGAAAACTAGCAAATGTCTAGACCCCGATGTTGCCTGATCCTCAGGTTGCTGAGAATGCCATCCTCTAGCCAGAAGTCGAGGCCACACTGCTTCCCAAAACAAGTCATTTGCCCGCGCCTTGCTAAGCCGGTAATCTCCAGACAAGAATTTGACAATCTCATCAGTAGAAAGAGAAGAGCATGCTCTACCCATAGGAATTTCACGAGCAGACACCACCTGGTTAGTCTTCATGGGATCCATAAGAGCTGCTGTCAGATCATGGTTTCCTTTACCAATTCCAACTGCTTGAACCAGCATGTTTAGCCCTGCTAATGTTTTCAGCTCCGTTACAAACTCTTCAATAGATATTCTCCCTTCATTGAAGCTCTTCATAGCCTGTTAAGAAACATGAAGGTTAACCACGGTCCACAACATTAAAATGTTTAATTTGAAATTCAGTATCAAATGAAATCCAAAACCAGTGCTGTAATAATGTCCATATCCATCCACTGGTATTAATTGGATGCATTTCATATGTTGCAGCATTCTGTGGTGATCAAATTCTCCTGTATAGTTTTCTTTAAATTACATTATTATCTAATAGGTGTCAAACTTCCCTAAATAATCATGTTTAACAACAACAGCTAAATCTACAACCATTGACAAAAGAAGCTGCAATGTATGAATTTGAATTTGACCTCGCTTAATGGTCTGCCTAGACATGTTTATCAGGTTTAAATTTCCTGTAATAAAAACTGTGTTGACTGATGCATATGCATTCAGAACTTTCCCAGAAACATTGCTGTGGAGTCGTGAACTGAATGTTTTGTGATTCAATGTTCTAGTGCAACTAGAAACCACATTTCTCCATTTAAGACTTACATCTGGAAGCTTATCCTTCGAATGCTCAGGTACATGAGGAAGTAAGCGTATTAACAACTCTTGTTGACGCCATCCAGAGAAAATACGCTGTTTTTGGAAGCATTTTCTGCTTCTAATCTTTCTAGATTCTGCCCACCTGTAATAGGACTCTGTCCCATAAAACTTGCCATAATAGTAAGATAGGATATCCTTCATTTCTTTTGTCTCCATGAAACTTCTCACTGGTATAAAGTTTTTTCCAAAAATGTACAGTGCCAGAAGGAATACTTCCTCCTCAATCTCTGTCCAGGGTTCACTTGGCCTACCAGGAACTATAATGAATTGCCTTGAAGTCAAATCTTGCTTTGTATGCTCATTATGAACATTAGGATCAGTTCTCTGTTTATTTGGTTTCGACATCTCCACCTTTGCCTTCTTGACTTTCTTCCAACCTCCCTTGCCCCTTCTCCTTCGCCTCCCTCTGCCAGAGGAAACTGCATCAGGCACACTATCAGCTGTATTTACAGAGTCTATACAAAAGCTCTCTTGCTCTCCTTTTTTGCTTGAAATTTCTCCTTTCATATCTGCCATGGAAGAATCCTCATAATCCTGTGGAAAGTGGATGATGTCACTAAAGCCATGCTCATGGATGCATCTCTTATCTGGAAATTCAAGTAAATCCAGCTGACAAGGCTTGCTTTCCAATTTTGCCTCTGAAAAGATTGTGTCCTTTACACCAAATGTGCTCTCCAGTGATGGCCCATTACCATACTCCATCTTAGGCTCTATCAGATCAAGTTTGGGAGAGAAGAATGGTATCTGCATTATTGGCACAGGTAATCCTACTGCAAACAGTTCCTCATTATCCTCATCCTCTTTTTCCTCTATACTCATGTTGCCACTTCTATCCTGCTTGTAGTGATCCTTATGGGGGTCAAAAGGAGGTACTTCAGCTTGATATTGATCTCCAATTCGGGGAAAAATTTGTGGAATATCGGAGTTATCATCACAAGGAGAGCCCCAAGATGGGATCACCAGTTGGTCCTCTATCTTCCCAATTTCATCACCATTTTCAAGTACAAGAGGCTGCATATTGCCAATCTTTAAAGTTTGACGTGCGTGAAAAATATGATCTCTTGCACCTACAGCTCTGGACAAGCAAGTAATTAATGACAAAAACAGTAAGCAATTATTGACAGAAGCACGAAAAAGAAATTTTATATTATTAGAAATTCAACAGGCCTTCAATCGGAACATCATTTTCTATGACTACAGAAGCTTCAGATCTGGCAAGCTAAGAGTCCAGTGCAGAACTATGTTTTACTTACAAATCAAGTTGCATATACTGAATATTTTTGTTCAATATTAAAGGCATAAAAAAACAAATCCAAAACCTTAGAAAGTAGTGCAAGTTTGCCAGTAACCTATCACACATTAATGATGATTGGGAGAATGACATTGTTAAGGATAAATCCACTTCTGATATCAGTGACCAAATTAGACCAGCATAGATCCAAATCCTAGGCTCTATCAAGCGCCAAGAGGGATCAAATATCTCGAGGCGCAAACCTCTTCTTAAGTATTGCACTCAAGGAGCTATCAGCTTTGGTGTGTCCTATATATAGCCATTGATTTGATTCAAACTAAAAGACACATCTTTTTATTTAAATGGACATATAATATTTTTATTATTAATATTTAATATTATTTATGGCCGACATATAATATTTTTTATTATGTTTTATTTTGTTAGGAACGAACATTACAACATATCCCCCATACATGGTTTTAAAACCATGTGCAAGGCCCTCCTAAAACCATGGGTTGTTTAGGAGGCCTTGCACATGGNAACTGTGGGTTGTTTAGGAGGCCTTGCACGTGGTCTTAAAACCATTTGCAAGGCCCTCCTAAACCATGTACAATAACACCGTGGGTTGTTTAGGAGGCCTTGCACATGGTTTTAAAACCATGTGCAATGCCAACATGTTTTTATGGATCATTCAATTTTTTATTTTTTATTATTTTGTTAGGTAGGAACATTACAACGTCTCCCCCATATCGCGTTGTTCTGACGGACATTTTTTTGGCGGATAATCAAATTTTTAATTTTTTATTGTTTTGTTAGGTAGGAACATTACAACATCTCCCCCATATTAGCTTGTTTTCGTGGCCGACATTTATTTTGGCGGATAATTAACATTTTTATTTTTTATTATTTTGTTAGTAACAAACGTTACAAGATCTCCCTCATACTGAGCTGTAGAGCGCCTCTCGGCGCAAAGATGCTTATCAGCAGAGCAAGGGCATGTTTTACTGAACTCAACTCTCCACTCAAGAGCTGTAAACTGTATAGTTCATAAGACAGAATTCTTTGGTTAAATGAAAACAAAAGGAATATAAAATAAAATGAAAGAGAAAATAGACATCTTGAAAAAAAAATCAGCATGAAAATGCCCAGTAAAAAAGGAAAGCAAGATGTGCTGGAAAAGGGAAACAAGAGATATTTTGAATCTGTAAGAGTAAATTAAAAATCACATATTTCTATTGTTCACCACTTTGATAAAGATAAGAAAATATCGTTTTATTGATGTTCACAAATGAACAAAGAATAGGACAATGGAACTAGAAAATACAGCCAGTCAATATCAACTGTAGGAGTACCAAGATCACTTCTAAATGTTAAAAATTTGAAAAGATACAACTGAAAGTACAATAAAAGAAAGAACATGAGAGAGGGTGAACCAATAAGGTAAACCCTAGAAAGAGAGGAAAGACTACTCAACATCAGATATAGAGATGGAGGTAGAAGCAGAAGAGAGAGTATAGACATCCCTGTCATCATTTAATCTCTGAGGAGTGCTTGGGGTTAAGAGGGCCTAGCTAGGTGAAGCTACCAGCTGCAAAAGGAAAATTAGTCGAAACTCTCCTTGGCTCGCATCCAAGGCCCAAAAGAGAAATCTAGGGAAGGAAGTTTGGCTGCCTGATCTGCATTGTGGAGTAACATCATGCAAGGAGTGGGTACAGCTTTAGTATCTTGTGGAGGTGAGATGTCCATCAACTGAGTGAGGAGATGTCCATTGTCTAATAAATCTTACATCCATCTGCATGACGCTTAGCACCTCTAGTCACTGAGATAGGCCAAAAGAAGGAGATGATGAGCCTAGTGGGCAGGGTCTGGAAAGGCTCTGCAATGTCTCTTTGTTGTAATTGCTCACCTCATGTATGTATAAAGCTAGACATATATAATCAGGATAGTAAAAGGAGGTGGCAAGAGAATAATATCATGCAACAACAACATTCGCAAGATGGATTGCCTGCAGACTGAGATTTGCAACAAAAGGTGCCTATAGACCTTGATTAGAGCTACAATTGATTCATGAATATGTTGCATGATAAGGGAAATGAGTAAGCCTGTAGTTGGATCCAAGGGGATCATGTATCATGGATCGATGTCAGTAGCAGAGGACAAGGAGCAGAACACTCTGAAGGGTGAGCAGAGTTCACAAACTTCCAATGTGAGGAGTCAACCTTCAGATGGGAAGAGGGAGTTAGCCCCTTCCAGTTCTGCTAGGAGACCTAGTTGGTACAAGATAACATTGATGGAGAGCAGGCCTTTGACGAAGTTTCCAAACTTCATGGCACTGATATGTAGTGTCATCAATTCCGTGATTTCCAGCGATCAGGGAGCAGCTAACCAGCAGGGTTGGAGGGATGCTAGTGTGCAAGATGATGTGTGCAACAATGTGCCAAGGATTGAGGGAGAGCCAGTTCCAAGGGGCCCTTCAAGAAGTATCTTCCTTGCTAAGAGGAAGTGTTGATGTTTGTAGCATCGGATAGGCACTTCCACAGGTTTTGTTTCTACCAGGTGGAAGTCGTCACTAATACCTCTCAAACTAGGAGAATCACTTTAATTAAGTGAACTATTAAAGTGAATGCCTTTTTAGGTCATTTGAAAGATTAATTAAGTAAAGTGCCTATGTTTTAGGCACTAATGAATTAAGTTAATAAAGTGAATCTCAGCCATTGATATCAAGTGAATGACATCTAATCTCGGCCGTTGGAGATAGGGTTTTGGTTCATATCAAGGATATAAAAGGCAGCCTAGGTGAGAGGAGGACACTTAGAGAAGTCACACAAAGTGAGATAGTGATATCGCATTGATTGGTTGGAGAAGGACTTTCATCCAAGTGTGTAGGGGCAAGGTTCAAGGAAAGGAGCAAGGGACAACAAAGGGAGTAGCTGACAACAAGATCGAAGGACTGATCTTGAGGTATGATAGGCTATTCTTACTGGTTTTTCTATTAGTCCTCGGTGGGACATTATCCCAGGACGGAAGCCCAAATTTTAACTTAATATAATCATTAATTGTTGTTTTTCCCCCATTGGGATTTTCAGAGTAAATACTTGTGTCAAATGTGATTGATTTCCTGATTATCTCTGCTGCGTTATTAGTTAAAATATCAATGTATTTCCGTTTATAATTTTGTAGTAAATTATTAAGAACGAAAAACAAATCTGGTATTAGCAAATTTAACAGAGAGCGCAGTGGGTTCATAGAATAAGTGTATGAAGATTTGGTGATCAAAGAGTACGAAAGGGTAGAAGAGCTCAAACCCTTGTCCTAGTCTTTGATAGCCAAATAATGTTTTCCTTATAATCCAAGAGAGGATTCAAGGGCAGAAATCGTCAAAGTAGACCCACATGCAAAGCTTCCAAATCCTACTATAACATACCAAAACTTGATTATAATGCATTTAGTAAGTAAAATCAGCAAGACTTTGGACTGAAAAAAGTAAAAAGCTTACCACAATCTTCTCATGCAAGGCTCACCACTTGTAGAAGAAATTCATACTAGAAATTAAACGTCTATAACTTCAACCTACTTCTTCAATATTTAACCAATACTCTATCACATTAAGAAAAATAAGCAAAAGTAGCAAAAGGAATTTTACTCTCCAAGTTCTATCAAAAAAATACAATGAGAGGAGTGTCTCTTATATAGGAAGAGACTAACCAACTCTTCAAAAGAAAATAATAAAATAACATCATGACATGGTCAAAACACTAACAACCTTGACCATGTGAGGGGGGCACACCTCTAGAATGAGTGAGATAATACATGAATAATACAAATATTATCCTAAGGAGGAGCGCCCTAGAAGATGTGGTCGAAAAAGAATAAATGTTAGGCCAAATCCTTAGGGGTTGAACCACTACACTGGAGGAGTCCCCTCATCAATATGCATGAAACAATGTGCTAAACCACCTCAATAGGGTCACCCTCATCAAAACCAAGTCAAATGTGGTGAACACTCCAAGAGAAGATGGCATATGTGGGAAGAACATGTACACCCAAGGTGCAACGTACTATCTTGAAGAGGCAAGCCATGATGAAACAAGCTCAAATGATGGAGCGCTCCAACAAATGAGGATACCAAGTGTCTCAAGAGTCCATGACAAGTTAAAAACCCTAGAGCGCTCCACTAGAAGATGCAACAAACACCTCAATCCATGTGACACGTGTGGAATATCCCATCAAGAGAGAAGAATAATGGTCCAAATGTGCATTTAATCATGTGGTCAAAGCTCATGCCAAATCATCCAAGCCATCAATATATCATGAAAAAGGGTTGGTCCTCTCACACGTGCCAATCAAGATGAAGAACATGTGCCTCTAGACTCCCATGTGTGCTTGAAGGAGGGTGCATCATCTAAGAGGTAACATTAGTCAACTATAGAGAGGCAACCAAGTGTTAGACAACATAATGTATGACTTAGGAAAGATACCTTCAAATATGTAAAACATTAACATAAAAAGGTTATCAAGTGCACTTTTTCTAATTAACTCACTCACTTTTGATTAATTATCCCACTAACCTAAACCATGGGGCATAGAATAGACGGTGAATGGGTGTATTGTAAGGGCGTTCCTTCCATAAGGTCACCGGTTCAAGACTCCATGGGTGCTTACTTACCAAAAAGAAAAAAATTATCCCATTAACCTAAGAATTACCACAGTGTGACCATAATTAATTCAAATTTCATGTTACACCCCTAAAACCAAGTGCATTTCCTAAGTTTTTAACAATGGTGAGGGCGACGAAATGAATATGATGCTAGGAAAGGGTGTTTGTGAATTAACCATCATAGAAATGCATAGTTACCGGATTCGGCCCTAGGCCTAACCGCACCCCAATCGGATTCTCGGATTCTTCATTGGATTCTTCCACCTCGTTTTGACTAATATAAAGTTGTTTACATAGGATAATTAAGGTTAATTAGGGTTAGGGTTCCGAATCCCCGATTCCTAATTTTGGGATGACTGCCGCACCTGTATCGGATTCTTTAGCCGATTCCGATCGCACCAACAGTTCGTGTAACCTTGTAGAAATGTCACTAAATGCTAGGTCTACCTCTTAGCTTTCAAGAGCTAGGGGTTAATGACTTTTTTTTCATATGTGTGCCTTAGGAGAGAAATTTTTTTGAGCTAGCCTTTCCTTGCACCTCTTTTCTACAATACCTTTTATTTTTATTTTATTTTTTTATTTTTTTTTACTTAAATCGCTAGTGATACACCTGACTCACAAGGTCATACACTTAATCTAAGAAAGAATTATAACCACACCACAATGCATCCTTAGCTATGAAACAACCATCTAGGATACATGACGCATTATAGAGCAACACCATCGACCCCCTATGGTCATGTCTACACATAAGAAAACATTTACCATGAGTCAACCGCATAACATAGGTCATAACACTAGTGCCAACGCAATGTACCCATTGATCTCTAGCACATATCATGGCACAATGAGAAAGTTGGAAGTGTCTATCAAATGTCCAAGAGAAAACAATAGATCTCATCTGTGGAATTACCAAATGTGATGGAAGATCACATAGGCAATAATCATCAAGTCACCCCTACATGTCAAGGGGTAGCATCTAGCTCAAACTACAAGACATGTACTCAATGATAGAGCGCATGAGAACCACATAAATATTTTGTACTCCAAGCTCTGTGGTATAAGAAACACAAACAATACTTACTCATAAAAGAGCTCATCAATCACTTGGTCCTGCAAATACTCAAACCAAAACATCAGTACTATGAGACGGGGTGAGAAGATCTCCCTGGAATATATAAATAAAACCAAAAAGCAAAAAAACGTTTTTTTATAAAACAAGAAAAGGCATAAGTGAACTTATCTAATGCAATGCACACAATCAAAATCAAACTCACGTTAAAGAGCTTATTCTTTCTAACTCTAACGTTAACACTAAAGGGTGGTCAATGGAAGTGAAGCTTGAGATGTTGCCCATTGACTAGCAAAGGCAACTTCTCGACATCAAGGCTAATGAGATAAAATTAGTTAATCCTGACCTTTTCAATTTGATAAGGACCTAGCCACAAACTATCAAATGTTTTATGCATGCCAAGCTTCTCCTTTCTTTTATCCCAAAGGAGGAGGACGTCTCCTTCCTCAACTGATCTTTGCATATCCTTTAGATCAAATGTTCCCTTGATTCTACCTTTGTTCTTCATCATTTGATCAAAATCCTATAGCCTAGACTCATCCAACTCAACAAGTTGATTAATTCTCGCTTGCACTACCTCTTGATTAGTAGTGAATGATTGCAAAAATTGATAAACAAGGATCTTTAAGTTTATAGGCAATTTAACATTCATATTGTACACTAATTCCAAAGGACTCTTTCCAATGGATCTTTTGGTTGTGATTCTATCTTCCCACAAAGAATGCTTGATTTCATTATCCCAACACTTCTTGTTACCACCTATGGTTTTCTTTAAGATATTCAACAAAATTTGATTACTTGACTTAGCTAGCCCATTCCCCTATGGGTAGTAATTTGATGAATAAGATAACACAATACCATAGTCAAAGCAAAAATTAGATAGAGTAAATGAGCTAAAAGTTTTGACATTGTTAGTGGTGATTTTTTATGGGACCCCAAATCGAGTAATGATCTTATCTTCAAGGAAACCCATAACAACTTCTTCAGTTGCTTTCTTTGTTGGAATGGCTTCCACCCTCCTAGTAAAGTAGTATGTAGCAGTTAATATCCATCGATATCCACTACTAGATATTTAAATGCTCCGACAAAATCTAAACCCCATTGTTAAAAAGGTTCCTCTACTATAAGTGGTTTCAAAGGTAGAGAGAGCAAATGTTGTTCCCCAGAAAATAATGGGCATGCAATAAAAGGCCTAACAAAAAGATGGACATCGTGAAATAATGTAAGCTGATAGTATCCAGCTCTTAAAATCTTATGAGCAATAGTGTAGGCAACAAAGTGGCCCCCACAAAATCTAGCATGGAATTCTTCTAAGAGTTCACTAGATTCTTCTTTGCTTAAACATCTAAGAGTAATTCCCTCAAGATTCTTCCAACCAAAACCCCCTTGGATTAAGCAATACTTAGCAGCATTAAGCTTTAATGTCCTTCATTGAGGATTAGATAAGTGGCTAGGACATGAAATATTTTTTTAGTAAAAGATAATGTCTTTATACCACTCATGATTTTCCAACTCCTCAAGGGACTTGATCATTGTTATCTAACCCTAAGGCCTTCTCATTTCCTTCTTCTAATAACTTAGCTAAACCTTGCCCCTTTATAATCTTTGTTGGCTTACTATCAAGGTCATACTCTTGTATTTTTTATACCAGCTTACCCCTAACCCCAAGGTAGTCTTGTTGTACTAAGACATCCTTGACAACTAGGTAAGAGACATAGGCAACAATCCTTGAATCCTCGATATCAGTTGTAAAGTATTTCAATGATTTGACTAAGGCAGAAGCTTGCTTCTCAGTTATAGTGTACTTTAATTCAGCATCCCTAAGGTTTTTACTCATAAATGCAATGAGTTGTTCCATGTTATCTTTATTCTTTTGCAAGATTAAACCGGTTATTGTATTCTCAAAGGCAAAGGAAAAGAAGATAAAGTATTTATTGTAATCCAAATTTCAGACTAACCCAAACAGGGGTTGATGTTATATCTAGTTTGATATTCTTAAATGCCTTCTTGCTATCATCATTCCACATGAAAAAGCAATATTTTTTCAACAAGTTGGCCATTGGTTTGACTATCTCAGCAAGATTAGGGATAAACGGTAAACCTTCTAACAAAGTTAATTTTACCAAAGAATGATTGTCAATGTATTCAATTTTTAGGAAGGGGAGTTTTCTTTATCTAATTAACTCTAGCTAGGTCAATTTAAATACCATACTTATACATAATATGACCCAATAATTTTCCTTGATCCACATCAAAGATAACAATTTTTTGGATTCAAAGAGATCCCGTATTTTCCACATCTTTCAAACACCTTCCTTAACATGCTCACTCCTATTTTTCAAAACTACCATTAAATCATCTTAATAAATTTCAAGTATTTTCCCAATTAAATCCCTAAAGGTAAAATCCATAGCCGTTTGAAAAGTGGATCTAGCATTCAAAAGTCCAAAGGGCATTCTTAAATATTTGCAGCTTCCCCATGGCATTGTGAAAGTTACCTTAAGTTGGTCCTCTTTCTTAACCAAAATTTGGTTGTATCCTAAAAACCATCCAACATAGACATCATTCCAACCCTAGTTACCATCTCAATAAATCATCCATAGTGGAGCATTCATTTAATTCTAAACACCTCATTTGCTTTGATAAAAACAAAATTCTAGCATCTACCTCTCATTATTCATCTCGCCTTATAAGGGAAGCTCTAGAAATAGAAAAGAATCCAAACAATTTTAATCGTGAAAACAATTATAAGTTAAGTTAAATCCCTCATCTACACCAATGACTTGTTTCTTTTTTCCTCTAATGATGTTGCCTTTCCCTCCGCCCATCTTCTATTTTCTCCTGATTCTCATTCTCATCCTGTTATCAATTTTGATCCAAATCCCTTACCTTCATTTCTTCCTCTTATCTCCATTATCTCTCAATCATTGTGGATTTGTTGTAACTCTCTCATTCATGTTCGTATTTAAAATTGATCCCTAATTATTTCATTTTTGTCAAATATTGTCTTTAATTTACATTCAAAGAAATTTCAACTTAAAATGGTCCTCCTAAGGGAAAAACAATAAAATGATAAAATAATGGCATGTGGACATTTTTTTATAATATTTCACTTTTATCGAAGTTGCCCATGGATGAAGTTCGATGTAGTATTTTCACCCAAAATAAGAAAAGAAAATTAAATATACAGTGTCATCTTAAAAGTTATTGGACACAACTTTTCACAATGTATAGTATTATTATAATATAATAATTATTATATATTAGTTATATTAATCGATATTATATATTAGTATAATATTAATTAAAATTATAAATTATTTATAATATTAGTTACTATTATATATTAATTATGTATTATATATTAGTTATGATATTAGTTAAAAGTTAGTGGACCCAACTTTTCACGGTGTATAATATTATTATAATATATTAATTTTAACATAATAGTATTATATATTAGTTATAATATTAATTACTATTAATATTATATATTTTTTATGGATCACGTATTACCTAAAAGATGGATCCGTATATACTATATATTAGTTACTATTATATATTAATTGTTGGACGCATCTTTTTATGGTGTATAATATTATTATAATATAATAGTATTTTATTAGTTATAATATTAATTACTATTACTATTATATATTATGTGTCATGTATTACCTAAAAGATGGATGGTTATATTAGTTACGATAGTATATATTAGTTATGATATTAGTTAAAAGTTATTGGACCCAACTTTTCACTATAGTATTGTATATTACTATATTAGTTATAATATTAAATACTATTACTATTAAAAATTATATATGGGTCACACATTACTAAAAGATGGATGGGTATATTAGTTATGATATTAGTTACCATTATATATTAGTTATGATAATAGTTAAAAGTTATCAGACCCAACTTTTCACGGTGTATAGTATTATTATAATATATTAATTATATTAATACTATTATATATTAGTTATAATATTAATTACTATTACTATAATATATTATATATGGGTCACGTATTACCTAAAATCAGTGTTACACGGGGACTCACCCCCCAGGATCGGGGACGCGCCCCCCTCACTCCCTGCGCCCCGGGGGCTCGGGGGCTTCTGGGGAAACGTTTCCCAGCGTCCCCAAAATTAGGAAACTCTCAGAAACGCACAAGGGGGCGCGTCCCCTATTCTGCAACGCACTCCAGTGAAGGGGGGCTCCCAGACGCCCCCCACCACCTCCTAAAACTGGGGGGCTTCCAGACGCCCCCTCCTGAAACTGGGGGGCTCCCAGACGCCCCCCCCCCTTTTAGTAGTTTACATGAGATGAATCATTGAACTTTTATTGCTAGGATTTAATAATTTATAATATCATTTTTTATTAAGACTTGGACGCCCCCCTGCCCCCTCGCCCCCCCCTCCAAATTTCGCTAAAATTTGGGGGGTGGTCTCCACACGTCCCCAATGTGCGATTCCCCGCTCCCGTGCCCCCGCGTCCCGGAAACTTGGGGGAACATTGCCTAAAATCGGTTGGCATATTAATTTCATTCTCAATATCCAAGACAATTTCGAGCAGCTTGGGCAACAGGTAGACAAATTATAATATTAAAAAATTCCACCTTTCTTCAAATTGTATAACTAAAAATCCCTCTCATATGCACATCTTTTAATTTTTAGAATATTTTTATTGGCTAATACATGACATGGAATTTGAATTAGGGTTCGGCAGACCATTTTTCAACCAAATTTCCCCTAATGTATATGCAAACTTTTGTAAGGTTTGCTTCTGATTTATATGTTTATATTTCATCTTTAATTAATTTACTAATGTGGTTTGTTCCTTGTTTAAGGATTACCTTTCTCCTAACAATCCTTTTAAATCCCCATCCTATTATTAATGGTAATAATATAATTTTTCCTTTTGTGATTCCTCATCTCTGCTCATGTTTTCTTTGTATTTTTAATTATTAGCTATTCTAATTATTTCCTTTTATTCATTACCTATATCTTTGACTTCTTCCTCTAACTGCTCATTTCTTCTACCTAAACCCTAATGGCTATTTTTACCAAACCCTGTATATTCAACCTCACTCTACTCTTTTCTATCTATTGCAACTTCATTTTGATCCCCTGATGATGGGTCGAGTGTCCACTCGAAACAATGGGTGTTTATAAACTAAAACACAGTGAAATTCCAGAAACACTTCACAATATCTAATCACTGTGAAACCTCCTTGCCAGATTTGTTGTAGTTGACAAGTTTTGTAAAATGGTGCATTTCTTACCTTGTAGAAAGACCAAGTATGAGAATTCGCACATGAAGCTCTTTTCCAAAGAAATTGTTAGGTTACATGGATTGATGAAGACAATTACTTCAAACAGGGAAACAAGATTCCTTAGTCGTCTCTAGAGGACATTATGGAGGAATTGGCTACTAATTTCAAATTTGTAATATGGTTCAACACCTACGCTATTTGGAGCAGGGAGAGAGAGTGGGAGCAGAGCAAAAAGCAAAATTTTCAAAATCTTTTGGGGTGGGAGCTTCTTCGAGAATGTTTTTTATATCTTTTAATGCATATATGTCAACAAAACCATGTAGAATGTTGAATTAGTTACAAAAAAACATAAAAACATGGATTAAACCATATAACATCAATCATCTAGTAATTATAACCTATAACTTATAGCATTGTCGTCAAATGATCAACCATAACATCAACCATTTTCAATATATAACATCTGTCATGACTAATCAAACTCATAACTAAAGTTGCACTTGTAACCAAACTATAACAGAGAACATCAACCATGAAATGAAACGATTCACGAAGCACATAGTCATTAGTAATTATCAAACAATTATAATATGCTATTATGCAGTCAATAGTGCAAAGTTGCAAGCAATGAACTTCAAAGGTAGGTTCAAGTTCAAACATCAAACTTAAATCCCATCTAATGTTTTCAAAATAAACCATAAGAAATATTGAAGAATAAATAGTTACAATTTGCAAAGTACTGAAAACTAGAAAAAGACAAGTGTTATTATTTCCTCTTGCCACAGGAAACTTCTAATTTCTTTTCCCGTGATCTATGAGCACTAGGAGTAGGAGTCTCCTTATCCTGAGTAGGTGGAAGTGGTTGTGAATCACGTCCAATAGCTACACGACCCCCACGAAACGATGGAGGTTGTGAAGCTAGAGGCAAAGCTAGTGCATCTGGGACTGGAACACTACTAGTGGATGAGGATGACATCTCAATTCTCTACTACTACATAGGGAGCAAACGAGAGTGCTCAAGGAGAAATCGCTCCCAAGCACTCCCTTAGCAGTTAGCACTCACGAATAGAGGTGGGAGCGTTTTTTAAGACTAGGAGGGGATCGTTTTGGGAGCGCACTCTTTGGGCACTTCCCCAACAACCTGCTCGGAAGCGAGATTCACAAGCGGGGGGGTGCTCCCACGTAGCGTAGTTCAGCAGATTCGAATTCTTGCCTTGAACACTATGAAACACCTAATGTTGTTGGTGTGGAGGCATAGTTAATGAAGACACAACATTTAATGAGTTCTATGGTAAAGGCACATGCATGCGCCATCTTTAGAATTTTTTGTTATCTTTGGGAATCAATGCCATACTTAGATTTGCTTTTCTTCAATTTAGGAGTAGTGTCGGTTTTATAGATAGGTGCATGCTTTTCTATATTTATAACGAGTATAGATGAACAACTTTTGTGATTGGTCTATTTCTAGAAAGCGCTTTCTGCTTAGACTTTTAGGCACATGCATGAGACAATCTTATTCATGCAAAATAGGCATAGTATTCTAGGTGCCTATGTTTAGGGTTTTAACTTATCTAAGAATATGCACCTATGGAGGAGTCTATATTTAGTGTGGACCCTAGTCCTCTCTTAGCCTATCAAACAGGGACAAGGTGACTTCTCTAGACAAATCAAACAATTGGAGTTTTTGATTTTTTGTAATTGTAATTTCTTCTTTTCAAAGTTATATAAAAGTGATGTGATTTGAGTGCTACAAATTAACCTTGTTCGTTTTTTCAAATTTATGTGTCTCTAGATCTAGCATCCTTTTTCTATTGTTTTGATAGATTACATCGATTTTCAGATTCCTAAAATAGGGTTTGTCATTTAGTAGTGTGGATCTATTTACCATGTCTTGAAAATTAAACACTGTCTCAAAGCACATTATTTGAAGTCTTGCAAGATTCATGTATGGAGAGGGTCATTCCCTGTGAAAGGGAGTTGTCGAAGGATTTCAATGGGTGTGATGCCATAACTTTAGAGATTGAAGTTGTTCCCTGTTTGAGATCAATGTTATCGGAACCGGACCGGTCATCGAACCGGCGAAGCCCAAAATGTGAACCGGACCGGAACCGGCAAAAAACCGGGTAAAAAACCGGCTGACTAAAAAATACATAAAATATTCATATTTTGTAAAAAACATATATATTCATGTGCATACATATGAATCCAAACCATTAATACAGAAATATGCAAAGTTTCTCATATATATAGAAAATATGGGTGCAAATATCCAAAATAGCACCTAGTGCAATACATCTCTGAGGTTCTTAACCAAAGTACATTTACAAAGAGGCTCCAAAGTACATCAGCAAAGTTTTATTTTCTGGTTTTTTTTTTTAATTGAGTTTCGTGAGTCCCCAGTCCAGACCGGCCGGTTCGACCAGTTTTGACCGGTTCCGACCTGTTCCGTACCCGGTTTGGAAAAAAATACGGTTTTATGAATTTTTTTTGCTGACCAAACCGGCCAACCCTGTAAACCGATCAGACCGGCCGGTTTTGCCGGTTCCGGTCCGGTTCCGATAACACTGCTTGAGATAGGTTCTTAGACCTATGAGGGGCTTGTGGGTGAGATGTTTATACATGAGAGAGGCAATCTGCAACTGTGATAGGTTGTTGATCTGTTTTATTTCCAATTGATCTGTTTGTTAGAGGTGTGTTCATAAGCTGCAAGAATGATTAGTTTCAATTTCAAAGAGTGTGAATGATTGGAGGGCACTTCCAACTTTACACCTCGGAAGTGCAAATTGCAAATGTTCTTGGAGGAGTTTCAACTTTGGAGTTGTGTTGAAGGGAAGGCCACAGTCCTTACCTGTCCCATGCAATTAGTTGAACACAATAAGAAGGTGGCCAAAGCAAAGAGAATCATTCTTCATTCTACGAAGGACCGCTTGAACCCTCACATTGCAAAGAATAAGTTGGCCAAAGATGTGTATGATGCCATGATCACTCTACATCAAAGTGTGAATATTTCTCACAAGATGCCCCTAAGGAACAAGCTCACTACCACACACATGAGTGACATAGATGGGTAGCTACTTGATGAAGATCACTAAATTGAGAGATCAACTTGCTACTATTGAGGTGAAGGTTGACAATGAGAAATTGGTGCCGATAGCACTAAATGGGTTCCCTTCACCTTGAGACACTTTTGTGTGGGGTGTTTGTGCTTGTGAGAAGTTGTCCACTTTTGAGAAGCTTTGGTGTGATTTCATCCAAGAGGAGACAAGGCTAGGGACAATTTCAGCCAAGGTAGAGGAGATCCGAAACCTAGCCCTCATCGAGGTGAGGAGAGGAGGTAAGGATGGGGGCCTAGGAAGGGTCAAGGTAAGGAGGAAGATTCAAGTTCTTTGAGCCAATGAAAGAAAGACTTGAGTCACATGAAGTATTTCAAGTGCCACAAGATGGGCAACTATGCATCTCAGTGTCTTGAGAAGAAGAAATCCAAGAGGCAATAGAAGCAATTTGCAAGAAGTGCAGAAGCTTCAATTGGAGCGGATGAGTTGGCATCCAAATATGAGACAACTTTCTCTACAGTATTGTGCCTTTCCACTAACACTTAGTGCCTTGAGAAGAAGAAATCCAAGTATTAGCAATAGAAGCAATTTGTAAGAAGTGCGGGAGCTTCAATCAAAGCCGATGAGTTAGCATTCAAACTTGAGAAAACTTTCTCTACAGTATTGTGCCTTTCCACTAACAATATTTATGGTATATGATGGTATTTGGACCAGTGTTTTAAAAATCGGCCAAGTCCGAGTCCGAGTTGGCCAAGTTGGCCGAGTTGACCCCCGACCGAGCCGAGCTGACTCGGCCTACAACTCGGCTCGGGTGGCCGATTTTATACTTAATAGGCCGAGTTGGGTCCGAGTCAGCCGAGTTAAGGTCAGCCGAGTTAAGGTCTGAGTTGGTCGAGTCGGCCGAGTTAAGGTCTGAGTTGGTCGAGTCGATCGAGTTGCAACCTGAGTCAGTCGAGTCAGTTGTGGCAGACACCCACAAGAATGCAGACTCTAAAATAACATGTTTAATTTTTATTTTTACGATTTTTCTTATTCTAACCATAACCTGAGGCCATAAGATGACACCCTGCCCCTCTATTTGCCTCATACTTCTACTGTAAGATGTTTGTGAGCATTTGGCATTATTGTTGTTTGGATTCATGGAGGCTTGGAGGAGCATCCAACAGTGAAGAACAATCAACATGATTGGAGGAACTGTTGGAGACCGGTTTTCTGTTACCTAGATGTATGTTAGCTTCCATCTAGCCATTGTTTCTTTTTTTCTCATTAAATTGACAAATATCAATCCTGTTTTCTATTGTTTGTTGCCAAAATAATAAGATTTTTTTCTTTTTTCTTGGCATGTTTATATTTGCTTTGCATTTAGATTCTAGATTGGCCCCAAAAGGAAAAGATCAGGCATGGATCCATGTTGATGTCATTGAAGGGAAAATGTATTGCAAGTGTTGCAAGACATGGATTAAAGGAGGGGGCATTAATAGATTTAAACAACAGTTGGGTGTTGTTAGAGGAAATATTGCCCCATGGGAAGCTGATTTAGAGTTTATTGGAGAGATTAGGTTGGAGTTGCAACAACAGTTTGATGAATTTGAAGAGAAGGCTAAACAAAAAGAGATGTATGATCATTGACATATGATGTAGTGGCATCATAGCATGTTGTTTTTTGGACTCTACAAGCCATTTAGGCCTCATTGATTATGTTTTTTGTTCTAGATATGTATTGCACAACACACTCGATGCCATTTTGATATATTCACACTTAATGGTATATGCATGAGTAGACGTTGGATATTTTGTCTCTAGTGCTTTGCAAGCATGGATTAAAATCTTTAAAATATTGTTTTTATTTAAAATTTAATATTTTATGTATTTTTTGAGTAATCCTAGTCATTAAATTCAAATCGGCCGAGTCATTACTGATTCCGAGTTGACCCTTGACCGATTCCAAGTTCGAGTCCGAGTTTTAAAACATTGATGTGGACAATGGAGAATCCAGACACGTGACCTTCAACAAGAAGGCATACAAGGGGAGATGAGTAACGATGTCACTTATCCAATTATTGGAATGGCCTTTGTCGCCTTCCACATGCCTTCGGATGATGTTCTACAGTTGCATGATGTCTTGTATGTTTCTAGTTTAACAATGACTCTTCTTTCAATTCCTTGCATGACAAATTTGCAGCGTGTGGTTGAGGTCAATGTTCAACGTGCCATCATTAGAGACCACACCATGAACTTGGTCAAGTTTTGTCCAAAGGAGTTCAAGAAGGTGGCCATTATATGCTAGCTAGAAAATGCAATGAAGCATGATGCTTTAGTGCATGACATTGACAACCTATGTGAGCTGTGGCACAAGTAGTTTGTTCATCTGCACTATGGAGCACTACCTCTCTCAAAGGATATGGTACGAGGATTGTCAAACTTCAAGATCAAGAAGATCGGAGTTTGCAAGGGTTGTGCAATCGACAAGCATGCCAAGACTACCTTCCCAAGAACTGAGCACTGTGTTAAAATTTTGTACCAAGGCAAGTGTTTTTCCACCTTAGGTGCCTAGGGGTGGAAAAGTGATCATGTGGTCCCTAGTCACTTTATAAAAGTGAGAAGTACTTTATGATAAATAGTCACTTTTTTAAAGTATGTTGATGATATTTTTTTTAATTTGACTTTATGAGAAATAAAGTGAGAAATAATTAAATGGCTCATTAATTATTTAAGTGCAAAGTGCATTAAATTCACCTAATGATTTTTTAATGAGCATTTATTCTTAGCCCTAGGTCTCATTAAGTCAAGATTTAATCTTGACCCTTGATCTGAAGGAGGTAGTTATCATGAACAAAAGGGGAAGAAACTAGGGAAAAGGCACCTTTTGTTTACCAAAAGATTTAAAGAACTCGACTCGAGGAAGAGAGCACAAGTTGGAAAGAGGAAGAGAGCACGAGATGGAGAGAGGAAAAAAAGCAGCATGCATTCCAAGACTGAAGAGGAGACAACCCGTAGGAGTAAGCTACCTACCCGACGATTTGCACCGGGGCCCACCTTACGCCGTCGAGTGGATAGCTTACTCCGTTACCCTCCGTGAAACCGAGATTTACCAGTGTTTGCACTTTCATACACTTAAATTTCTCTGCATATTAAATTGCTTATACAATGATGCATAATGTTCCATAGCTCCTAGATTAAGTGAATCAAGCTAGACCCAGGTAAACACTATTATATGCCCATAAAAGAGGGTTACAAAATAAAAACCAGCATCCCCCAATCTCAGATTTAGGCGCCCACGTTGCCATCTCCGTTCAGAGAGCAGCTACTAATAAAATGGTTGAAACAAAATGAGAAGTCGTTTGTGTACACATGTATGGTATTGGCATTGGTTAGGGTCTTAATGGAAAGCATTGAGAGTATGTAAGAGTAATGAACGTGGCAGAATCATAAGAGATATCCCAGGTATGCAGTGACTTTTCAGGACGAATTTCTCATCTTTTAAGCAGATAATTTGGGCAAACCTTTCAAGACTATGGATCCACTTCCCTTTCTAGATCAATTTAATCGCAAGGCACAAGATGATGTCAAGAGCAAATCGCACGGCATTGGTAAAGATGTTAGTTCAATGACAAGTAAACATCTGCCCAATAGTGTTAAGCATGAGTACGACTACTTTCCTCCTCTCTATTCATATAAGGATGAGTACGTCTACTTGCCCAAATCCTCAGGTCCTACAAATACTCTGATGGCTTCCTGCCATGCTTTGCATCTCTGTCCAAATGAGCATCACTACACAAAACCGCTTTTACTGAGAAACCTTTGCGGCCCTCCTCCTCTCCGTTCATCTAAGCATGATTTACCCTCCTCCTCCGTTCCCACGGATATCTTCAAGCCAGAGGGGCCTGATCAGCAAGCTATGGAACATTATGCATCACTGTATAAGCAATTTAATATGCAGAGAAATTTCTAAGTGTATGAAAGTGTAAATACATGTAAGTCGCAAATACCGGCAAGTCTTGTTCTCACCAGAGGGTAACGGAGTAAGTTATTCACTCCACTGCATTAGGTGGGTCCCGGCGCAAATTGTCGGGTAGATAGCTTACTCCCAATCCGTACAGCAGTAAAGGAAGAAAAGCAGCACACATTCCTAGACAGGCAGCATGCTTTCCAAGATTTCAGGCACTTCCCGAGGTTGCTGTAGCAGCTTTCAATGTGTCTGTACAGTCATTTAAAGCAGACAGACCATACTGAAATTTGACAAGTTGAGAGTAGCAATGAGGCACGAAAATCAAGGCAGCATTCAGGCATGATTTTCCAGGCATTTAAATTCTGATAAAGCTCAGTACTGGCACAAAAACGATGTGCTGATTTGAGAAAGTTTGAGTTGTACTGTACTATACAGACCTGTAGAAATCAGAGCAGTGATTTCTGAGTTTGCTAAGCACATTTTCCAAAGTGAAGAAGATGGCACAGAACTTGAGATAAGTCTGAAATTAATGCTGAGTATTTATCTGCTGTAACACTGTCAATTGCTTTTGCCATTAATAATAAAAAACTCAATCTCTCTCACAGGTTTTTCCTGGGACATTAGCCAAAAATTTCTGAATTTTAAATTTCATGTGAATGGCTGTTTTAAATTTGTCATTGAAAAGTGTGTAAAAAATTTCCTTGTGTTTGAAGTACAGTGATTTTTATGCATTAAAATCTCATTTTCAGCAGTATTATTCTTATGGGGTTTGGGCATTAAATGATATGCACTGAAAACTTGAAACCAGGTTGGAGAACATAAAAATTTACACACTGATGCATTTTGCAAGGAAGGGGGGATCAAGTGGGATCTGACAATACAATACAACCCACAGCAAAACAAGGTTGCAAAAGAAGAAGAACCAATCTATGATCGAGACAAGCCAAGCAATGATCCAAAACATGGATTTTCCTGTGAGTCTTTGGGAAAAAGCATGCAACACAACTATCTATATTCTAAATAGATGTCCTCACAAAATATTGATAGACAAGAGACCAGAGGAAGCCTTTACTAGTCAGAAAACTCAAGTGTCACACTTTCGTGTTTTTGGTTGTCCTATTTATATTCATGTGCTTAACAAGAAGAGGACTAAATTTGAACCCTCGCGGATCAAAGGTATATTTGTTAGTTACAATGAGACCAAGGCTTACCAGATCTATATTCCAACACAGCAAAAAACAATGGTAACCCAAGATTTTAAATTTGATGAGGATGGATGGTCCTATAAGCCTTAGGAGCCTTCAATGGAGGTTGAGGAGGGAGAAAAGCATGTTGTCCCAAAGGCTGATCATAAAGAAGAGGAATTGGCATCAAATCAGGAAAGTTCCAGTGAAGGAACACAGGAATCATTACCATCCAGTTCAGCCAGGAACCCAAGATGGCTTACCCAAACTTTCCAAGAGGCACCGGGTCAAGTAGAAGCACCTAAATCTTCTTTCTAGGTGAATAATCCCCCTAAGGTGTTTCATACTTATGTTGCACTTATGTCTTCTATCATTGATATCAAGCCTTTAGCAGGGAGGAGCAGTTGAGTGCACATATAGCAGGATGCTTGATGAAGGATTATGATGATTGGGAGACAGTTCCAAAACCCACTGTGGAATCGGTGATGGATTCCAAGCATGCAGTTTTTGATGAAATCTTCCTCAAACAAGAGAAGTACACCTTGAAGATTCTGGAGGGGGTCAACATAAAAGATAGTAACTTGTTTTGGTGGAGAACACCTTCCTAACAAAGAGGAAGTGTTAGATTTACCTGTTTCTCAATTGGTATTTTATTTCTCCATGGTGCATCCAAAAGATTCAACCATCAATTTGTATGCAGCAATCTTCAGTAGATTCAATTTCCAACATTGGTTGTTGGTGGTGTGGAGGTGCATTTAATGAAGGTGCCAACAGTTAATGAGAGTTTTGTGGTTAGGGCGCATGCATGCCTGTGCCATATTTAGCAGGCCTTTGTTATCTTTAGAAATCAGCACCATAATTAGATTTATTTTTCTTCCATTTAGGAGCAATTTTACATTTAGATAGGTGCATGCTTTTCCATATTTAAAAAAAGCATAGGCGCATTGGTTTTGTGGTTATTCTATATCCAGAATGCGCTTTCTACTTGGAGTTTTAGGCTCATGCATGAGACAATCTTATTCATGCAAGATGGGAATAATATTCTAGGCTCCTAGGGTTTAGGGTTTTTCCTTATCTAGGGAAGCACACCAGTGGAGGAGACTATATTCAGAGTGAACCATAGTCCTCTCTTAGTCTATGAAAGGGAGACAGTGTGACTTCTCACAGTTGGAGCTTTTTAGCTTTGCAATTGTAATTTCTTCTTTTCAGAGTTATAGAAAAGTGATGTGATCAAGTGCTGCAAATCAAGTCTTTTGTTTGTTTTTTTCAGATGTATGTGTTTACAAAACTAGCATCCTTTATCAATTGTTTTGATAGATTAAAGAGTTTTTGGATTCCTAGATTAGGGTTTACTATTTAGGAGTGAATATCTGTTTGCTATGTCTTGAAATTTTAACAAAGATCAAAGGACCACTCAGAGTACATAACGTGTAATCATATAAAGAAGCACTGAAAAATACCAATAACTCAAGACTAATGATGAGTGGATCCAATCAACAGAAAAAAGATGGAAAAATTGTAACAATAGAGGAGAAAAGAATCATGTTGTACTAATTGCGTATTGAGTAGATATATGAAGGATGACTTCCCTTTCAACTTTTGGATGTATACAGCTCCAAAGGATGTTTGTAGGTGGACCTTGAAAGCTATTGTGACATTTGTGAATGTATGGAATATCATACTACCAAAGACTATCCACATAATCTAAAAAACAAGAAGAAATGGTGTCAATTGTGAGGTGAACAACCATGCAACATCCCCACGTCCTCATAATAGCCAAAGACAACACAAACCCCAAGCAATGTATCATAGAGAGTCAACCTCTAACCCCAAACCCAGAGTGACAGAGGAAATGACAGCAGAGGTAAAGGAGAAAAAGGAAGCCGCAGTGCCAAAGGTAGATACCAAGATGGTGATAAGAAGAGACTATGTTAACAGTTATATATGTTATAAAGGTGAACACCTTACGTTTAACTATCCATTACAAGATAAGGATAATTTTAATTTTGTAATCTTTGCAACATTGGTGATCACACACCTGATGATCAAGCCATCATGATTGAGAAAGTTAGATATAAAAGGATAGTGAATATGTTAAGGGAAATACCTACAACAAAAGGCCACACATTTAAAAATCGAAATGTGGTGACTAGACATGGAATATACTAGACATGATGTTCATCAACAAGGTTGACCTACACCCAGGATAGTCACCAAATAGCAGAAAGGGACAGCGCCGAAGTACCCAAAGCATGTAAAGCAAAGAAAGTTCTTAAATGATGTTGCAAGAGTCTTTAAGGAGATAAATATTAAATAAAGAAGAAGAGCAAGCAAAAGCCCAAGCCTATGTTAGAAAGAAAGAGAAAACTCCATTGTAGAACTAGTTAGGCTTCTCTTCGATGATAATGCAATCATGAAACTTATCAACTTGTTGAATGCATTGAAGAAAATGACCATCAAGAAAGAGAAAAGACTTGTGAAGAATAAATGCAAGCTTATGAAGGATGATGAGTTGATCAAAGATCATAACCTGCAAATTGACTTGGACATTGGAGGGTCCATGCTACCCCAAGTTGTGGTTAACTTTGGATCCTAGGTTAACATATTGACGAAGAAGACTTGGATCACAATAGGATGACCAGAGTTTGTAAGACCAAGGAACTACCTAAACATAGTAGATTAGCATTTTCTGGAAGCTTTAAAAGTTCAAACCAAAATCATGGGGATCAAAACCCATGCAGCCTTTGAGATCATAGACTTGGTTGACATAGCACATGCCTACAGAACTATTGCCAATAGACCTTGGGTCTTACAAATGAAGGCTACCATATCCTTGGAAAAAGATAGACTAAAGATTAATGAAGAAAACAAAAAGATTACCATTCCCCTAGACCCGACTATGGGCAATCCCTAGTCGAAGCCCCTTGAAGAGCAACTAAGGAAGGAGCTAATTGACAGTATATATCTATTATCAAATAACATAGAGTTTGAACCTAGCCATAGTGGGGAATCGGGATTTGGTCCAATCTCAGACAACAAGGGGTTCGATCCTAATTTATATGGGTGTCAATTGGAGAATTATGAGTCAAGGTCTATGAATTGCTTACATACTGAAGCAACCCCTTTAAGCTCTATCAAAACATGCTTTGTTGTTAAAGCAACACCCGAGATTCAAGGAAGGAAAATCAAACAAAGCCCGAGTCTAATCCCTAAACAAGTGGAACTGACATGCTTCCCATCATTGAGCTTCATGGTCATCACTCCAAACAAAAGATTGTCAACTTGTGTTAACAATTGATAACATGAAGAAATACATTAAAGAGTTGACTTGGTCAATTGATCAAAAAAGAAAGGGAAGGTAAAAGTTAAAGACAATTCATCGTTACCATCAACCAACTCCAATACAACAGCCAAATTCAGAAAAAAGAATACAAATCATAGCATGCAGTGAAATCCAAATGAAATTTGAAAGATCACATGGCAACAGTTTCATTGAAAAGGAAATTATGAAGAAACACAATGGCCATTGAAAACCATATATAGAGTCAAAATATTAGAGACAGAAAACAAGCTTCCTGAGGGCAAAGACCACAAAATTGACTTTCTTCAACGTTACACATAGATCATCAAAGTAGAAAGAATAATCAATGCAAGTCAACGATTCAACTGGATGGATGTAAAAATTAAAGTGAAAGAGTTTAACATCTAAACCAATGATTGACCCAAAATGGCCTCAATCGAAGATTATTGAAGTGACAAGAAGACTTAATAAATTGTAAATCTATTGAAAGAATGTCTTCGAACAAGATTACACATACCTAAAAGGTCTAGTTGTTGAAACTTGAAATGGGAGAAATAAGGATTGCACTAATACAAGGTGCGAAACTAGTAGAAAAGAGACCATATACACTAGCCCATAAATGCAAAGAGTAAGTAAAGCAAGAGATTGACAATATGTTGGCTGTGGGAATCACATATGTCATAAATAATTTAAAGTTGGCAAGCACCATGGTGGTCCAACCAAAGAAAGACCCTAAGAGATTACAATTTGTGTAGATTTCGAGGGTTTGAACAAAGTGACAGTGAATGATCCATTCCACACTCCTTTTGAAAACGAGATCTTGATGAGGTAGCAGGCCTTGAGTGTTATTCTTTCACAAATGGGTTTTCTAGGTACAACTAAGTACTTATGCAAAAGAAGATAGAAAAAACACTGCACTTGTGACTAAAGAGGATCTTATGCATACAAAGTCATGCCATTAAGATTGAAGAATGAACCTACAAATTTCTCTATGATATTTGTCAAGGCATGTTAAGAATCAAGAATAGAGAGTAATGAAATTTTCTGAGTGATCATCTGCCTTCGCCCGGCTTCGTCAATTGATTATTTTATGCAAAAGTGTAGAAGCTTTCAGTTGCCTTCCTTATGACTAGCTGGAAAGATGGTTATTATCTGTGAGCTTAGGATAGGCAGGAGATTTCTGACCTTCCACATAAAATTACCTTAGGATACTTAAGGGTTATTTCTTAACTATTTATTTAATTACCAGCTGCCACCTTTCACAAGACTATGGGAATCTATCTCAACGATTGGACTGTATATAGTATGCTAAAAAATCAAGCCCATGATCTAAGACTTATGATTGAGAGATGTCGACAAATAAGGCTGCTTCTGAATATCAGAAAATGTATTTTTGCACTCAGATATGTATCCTTCTTGTTGGTCATATTGTATGTAAATATGGGTTGAAAGTAGACATGGCTAATATTTAAATATTTTTGGATTTGAAACCCCCCATAACCCAAAAGCAAGAATAGCACCAGGGCATATAGGATACTATCAGAAATTTATCAACATTACTATAACATCCCTTTTTATGTATGTGTTGCTTAGGAAGGATGTGGAATTTGTATGGTCCAAGGAATGCTAAGCATATTTGATCTCTTGAAAGAGAGGTTGGTTGAAGTACCTATCTTGAGGTTTCAATATTGGTCAAAGGCATTTTGTATGCATGTAGATGCATCTAACATTGCAGAAGGTGCCATACTCACTCAACCTAGGGTAGGAAACATAAATCACTCCATATAAAGATAAAGATAAAGATAATTTTATAATATCCAACAATGACCATATGTTATACAAGAAAGAAGTTAGAGATGACTAGGAGAAATTACTCAACAAAATAGAGAGAGAATTTAGCTTTGACTTTTTCTCTTCGAAATTTCATACATTATCTTTTAGCAAACCCTTTTGTATTTTACATTGATCACCAAGCTCTAAAGTATTTGGTGAATAACCCTATACACCAAGGAAGAATATGCATGTGGTCGTTATTGCTCCAAGAATTTAACTTTGAGAATGTGGTGAAGCTTGGAAAAACACATGTCGGCTCTAACCACTTATCCAAGGTTGACATGGGAGAAGAACCAACTGGTACCGATGACAACTTACCAGATTCACATTTTTTCAAGGTTAAGTCCCAAATGAAATGCCTCAACATAAAAGGAAAGTGTTAAACATGAAAGCCACATGTCTTGAAAAAAGAAAATGTAAGTGGTTTGTTATTATTCCAGGAATTTGACTTTGACATTGTGGTGAAGTATGGAAAAACATGTCACCCTTAACCACTTGTCTAGGGTTGACATAGGAGAAAAACCAACCAATATTTATGACGACTTGCCAAATGCACATTTGATCAAGGCCAGAGCAGTACTAGTGGAATTAGAAGATATAGCACAATTTTTACATGATGGTCAAAACCCACTAAAAGGCCTCAAACATAAAAGGAGGTGTTGGACATGAAGGAAACATGCTATACACTCATTGATAGACATCTATATAAGCTTGGACCTGATAAAGTGGTAAAATATGTGGGTTGGAACATGAGAGAGTTGATATCATTAAAGAATCACATGCAAGAGTGTCAAGAAGGCGCCCTTCAAGCCAACACAACAATTAGAAAAATACTTCAACCCAGCCTATGGTGGCCAACAATGCACAAATATTGTTGAAGGTTCATCAATGATGAGATAGATGTCAACATGTGGGTAGTGTTACCGCAAAAACTAGCACCTCTTTGCAAGTCAAGGCTATGTAGGCTTAGTGCTATGAGAGTAAGGCTGGGAGAGAGTTAGACCCAATGTCACCACAGTCTAAATTCTCAACACTTTGGGTGGCTCCAAAACCCAGGGGGAGACCTTACTCAATGAAAGATATCTGCAACCACCAACAAACCACAAATACCTTCCAAGAAACCTTATTAGCTATGATCAATGCATTATCAAAGTCGAACAATATCAAATCAAGACACAAAGAATCATATATAATTGGAGTTATTCACCTTATCACAAATCCCAAATAATATCAAGCGTTTCAAGGTAATTTCATGTCTCCCAACGCAATGTCACACTTCCCAAGGCAGCCACTTAAAAAAGTGTGCCCTCAAGGAAAAAAGGACAATTGGACTAGAGCTAAGTTGCAAGACAAGCCAGAAATACCACAGACCCTCTAATTCACCAATTACAAAGGTTTCACATATCCCAATGCACTTCCTCAAAAGAGGACACTCTCTAGGGTTTTTGGATTAAAACTCTACGGTGAAATTTTATGGTGGACCAAAAATTCCAAATCACGTCTAATTCACCAATGATAAGGTTTTCACATATCCCAATACATTTCCTCAAAACAGGACACCCTCTAGGGTTTGTGGATAAAACCCTAGGGTGAAATTTTAGGATGGACCAAAAATATCAAAACACGGCTATTTTTGGATTTTTGAATTTATTTAGATTTTCAGAGTTTTTTCCAGTAGGAAAATATGTTTTTTGATTTTTATGCATAAAATAAAACATGTTAAACTTGAATAAAAGAGGAACAATAAATAGGGTATTAGATTCGTGTCTCTAACCCTAGGGCTATGAGAGATTGAGGCTAGTGTCCCTCCTATTGAGATGGTATTCAGTACTTGCAACCAAGGCTAAGCTAGCAACCTCAAGGGTTAGGTAGTGAAACTCAAATTAGGGCAAACAGAGAAGTCCAAGGCCAAACAAAACAATGGAGAGCTCCTTGGTAGGAAGGTCTCCTCAAGCAAGTTGATAAAATGCTAGCAAACAAACCCTAACTCAATCGAAAGCACTTCAAGAGTAATATTAAACTAGGGTTTGGAGATAAACTTACCAACAATAATCAAGAATGAGCAAGATGGTGCATCTTAGGTCACCCTTGAGCATGAGTTATTACAACTAGTCTAGCATCAACTTAGCATGTGCAAAATCAAGCCCTAGAACATCATCAATTCATCCTTCAAGCAAAAAACACATCCAAGAGAGAGGTGTGCATAGCTTCAAGTGCTTCAATATATCAAGAGAAAAAGAAAAAAATACATAATTTGAACCCTTGTCCATGATTTACAAATGAGGTGAGGTTGTCTTCATTATATGAGACAACTCTCGACCTTTTACAAATTTGAGCCTACAAAGTTAATGACAAATTATAAAATTTAGGTTAGTGCACCCACAAATTGGGGACCAAACCATACAAGGACATAAAATAAGAAAAAAAATGTGAAATCAGGCTCCACCAAGTCTGAATGATCATTTAATTCACTCATCTATATTTCAGGCATTCTTCCAAGGATGAATTTCCTGTGGACTTTGGAACTCTTCAGCACTGTTATTCCTTACAAAAATTTGAATAAAACACAATTTCTAATTGGTTGTTTTATCTCTGAATATTATTTACAGCGGATGAATAGAAATCAGAATTATAACTGGTTTTTGTTGACTGTGTTAAACTGCTAAGAATTTGTTGATTATAATCTACAGGGGCAAAATAATTCCAGTAACTCCTCTACATAATTTACGTGTCTCAATCATTGATTGTTTGACTCCATATAAGGCGCTGATCTCTGCTATGAGAGTTGCAGAAAAGTATTTGCTCACTTGCGTTTGCAGGTGCCCTGAAGGGCTCTCCCCTGGGTTTAGGAGTTACCCGAAGTAGTTGAAAGGCTGGGCTGAGGTGACATTTGGGCATAGACCTCTCCCATGCTTACCATTCACTCGCATACAGACAGCATAGTGCTGCTAATTTAAGACTGCTAGTTTGAACTTTGAAGGGAAACAGTGCCCAAGCCCAACTAAGAAATACAACACTTGAGAACCCCAACATTCGTAAATGTATATATATATATAAACAAAAAATCAAAAATCAAAAGTCAATTAGAGCAAGGGTGGTTGAAACATGGTGAGATAACTACTTTTACTACTCTAACCCCAACTTTCTTTGCTAAAATTTAGGATTGTGCATCGTCTAAATTATTGAAAACAAAAGGATGATGGTTGATTTGATAACAAAAGATGAAGGAAAGATGGACACAAGGAGGAGTGAAGTGTCAAGGACAAATTGACCCTCGATTGAAAGACTTGGTTTTCATGCACAAAAGAAATAATGGAAGGACATCACAACCCCCAAATAACGCAAAGAGTTAGCTCCTGTTCAACAAGAAGGAAGTCAAATTATTGTTTTAGAGGGATCTTTGGGATTTTGAGACCACGACGTTGGGACTAGATGGATTGGAGATTGCTAACCCATCAGAAGGCCCTGTTGTCGTCTGGCACGCTGGTTATCAAAGATATTATGGGACTAATTCCTCCTAAAGAGCAATATAAGTTATACGGATATGCAAGGCCCTCTATGGCAGAGTTAGGACTGGAGATTTGGAAAGCATATTCAAGAGTATGATACCAAAAATCTTTACTCTCTTCTACATTGGAAGCACCCTTTATCTCCTGTGTCTAATACTAAATGGACTTCTTTTAATCCAAAGGATTGGTGGACTTGTTGGTTCCACAGTGTTTGGTCACTCCACCTCAGTTATAAGCTCTAGTTTTTTGCTTGGTTAGTTTTTTACTAGGGGATGCCATCCAAAGCTCACCTTGCTAAAAGCAGGTTGATGAATGGTCTTTGCCTTTGTTGCAACTGCCCAAAGACCTTGAAACACATTCTACTGGAGTGCCAAGTTTGCTAGAACATGCTAGAAATGTGTTCAAGATTAGCACTTAGCTCTGTTTGAAGGTCAACTTAATTGGTGAGCAATGTTGTTTGGTAACTCTTGGTCCATAGTTCCTTATCCATTCATGGGCATTTAGGATTGTCTTCATGTTACTACTTTATTTACCATTTGGACATTATGATGCAAATATGTGTTTTTCGATGAGGTCAATTCAATCCATTATTTTTGTCACTCTTGGCTAGAAAAGGTGTGTATGCAATTTTCTAGCAAAGGCTTTCTTTTGATTAAGGATGCCAAATGGTTGGACACATTAGTTTATTCTGATTTTATTCAGCTTTAGTAGCTCTCAAGAAGAGGATGTAAGAATCCATTGGAAATATTCTACTTTTATTTTTGTTTTCTTGTAAATATTCTTTTGTCAATACAAGATAAATTTTCAAAACAAAACAAAAAAAAACAAGGCTTGGAAGCTAGAGAAAGAAACAAAAGGGGGAATAAAAACAAAGCAAAGAAAGACATCCAACTCATACAAACGAATAGTAAATAGAAAAGGTGAAGGAACTTGAACCGACACATTATGGAGATAAAAAGAGGGGAGCCAACAAAAGGGTTGGTTAGATAAGCATTTGACTAGAGCTTTGGGCTTTCGAGATGAAGCTTTTGAGTTTTTAAACTCTTCAAACAAAGAATTCTACAAGTAACAGCCTTGACATCAAGAAGATCAAAGGTGAAGTTGAGAGTGTTACCACTCAAACTAGCAATTCCAACACAACTAGGTTCTGTGGACCAAGGATAGTGTTAGTAAACTCAGGAGAGAGTTAAACCCAATGATACCACAGTCTAACCTCTCAACACTTCATGTAACTCCAAACCCCAGGGGGAGACCCTAATCAATCAAAGATACTTGCAACCACCAACAAACTACAAATACCTTCCAGAAGACCTTAAGAGCTATGATTCTAAGTCACAGGGTTCGCCGAACCTAATCCTTGAGGTTCGAGGTTCGGCGAACCTCAAAAAAAATTTAAGGTTCGTTCAGGTTCGACGAACCTAATGCCGAACCTAATGCCGAACCCAATGCCGAACCTAATGTCGAACCTAATCAAGGCGAACCCGAACCTAAACCCGAACCTAATGGCGAACCTAATGGTGAACCTAAACGAACCTAATTGATTTTCGAATTTTCAATTAAAAAAAAAAAAAATTTAAAAAAAAAAGGTATCTTACCCACCCTAGCACCCGATACCTAGCTTTATCTTTATCGTTTTAGCTTTATCTTTATCACGTATCTCTATGTTAATTTAAGTTGTCTATAAATGAAATGTTCTCTATAATTTGAAATAGCAGAAACATGCTCTTAGATGCATAAACTTGTGAGCAGACTTGTCATAAACAACAAGTATATATATATATATATATATATATATATATGTATGTATGTATGTATGTATGTATGTATGTATGTATGTATATATATATATATATATGTATATGTATATATTCGAACCTAATGTTGAACCTCATCCGAACCTCATCGAAAAATTTGAACCCAAACCGAACCTAATGCTCGCCGAACCCGAACCCGAACCCGAACCGTGTGACTTAGCTATGATTAGTGCCTTATCGGAGTCAAACAATATTAAACAAGACACAATAATCATATAATAATGGAGTTATTTACTATATCAAAAAACTCAATAAATGTCATACCTTTCAAGGCAATTTCATGCTTCCCTAGACAATATCACACCTCTCTAGGCAAGATTTCAAAAAGGTGCTCTCTCAAGGGAAAGAGGATAACTGTACTAGAGTGCACTTTGAGGGTGAACCAAAAATACCAAACAACTAGCAATCATCTAATTTCAATGATTTCACATATCCCAATGCACTTGCTCAAAAGAGGACGCCCTCTAGGGTTTATGGATAAAACCCTAGGGCAAATTTTTAGGGTGGACCAGAAATACCAAATCACATATATTTTTGGATTTTTGAATTCATTTAGATTTTTTGGGCTTTTCCATCAGTATACTATCTTTATGTATTTTTTGCATAAAATAAAACATGTAAAATTTTGATAAAAAGAGATGGAGAATTTTGTTAGGATAGGGCAATTAGATCCTTGTCTCAAACCCTAGGACTATCAGATATCGAGGCTAACATCCCTCCTCTTAAGATGGTATTCAATACTTGCAACTAGGGCTGGCCTATAAACCTCAAGGTTTAGGTAGCAAAACCCTAATTAGGGCAAATAGAGAAGTCCAAGGCACAATAAAACAATGGAGAACTCCTTGGTAGGGTGGTCTCCTCAATCAAGCTAATAAAATGCTAGCAAGCAAACCCTAACTCAATCCAAAGCACTTCAAGAGCAACGTTAAACTAGGGTTAGGAGATAAACTTACCAACATTAATCAAGGATGAGCAAGGAAGTGCACCTTAGGTCACCCTCGAGCATGAGTTATTACAAATAGTCTTAGCATCAACTTGTCAAGTGCAAAATCAAACCCTATAAGACATTCCATTCATCCTTAAAGCAAAAATAGTCATCCCAAGAGAGGTGTGCTATCAATAGCTCCAATAAACCAAGAGAAAAAGAAAAAGTTTCATGTTTGAAACCTTGTCCATATTTTACAAATGAGGTGAGGTTGTCTTATTTATATGAGACAATCCTCAACCTTTTACAAATTCAATCCTACAAAGTTAATGACAAATTATAAAATTTTAGGTTTGTGCACCCACAACCTAGGGACTAGACCACATAATGACATAAAATAACAATAAAAATGTGCAATTAGACTCCACCAAGAGCAAGGTGAGCCAAAAGGAGGACGACATGCCCCAACTAACCCCAAAAGATGCTTTTCCATCAACACCGTCATTTTTTAACAATGTAGGCCTGGAGACCATGAGGAGCGGTTTTGCATCAAAACAATTGGTCCAAGTGGGCAAATTGAGGTGTGCTAAAACAGGTATGACAACCCTTACGCACGCAATCATCTCTACAAAGTAAAATATGAGTGTGGCCATGAGTCCCAACGATTTTCCTCAAGGGCACCAGACACCCACCCAAAGGGTAGTCAACAGAGCCACATGGCCAGCACCTCCTTGAGGTGGAAACCAAGGGGACCTGCCATGACTTGACTAGGGGTATTTAGCCCCAAAATCAACACTCTACACAATATAGCCCCAAATACTTGGCCTTTACAAAAGAAAAATAAATCCCTCACTCTATTACATCTACAAGGAACGCTTCAAACAATTTGAGGCGTAACAGAGAGCATCATCAACAAGAAAAAAATGGTAGTAAAAGTTGGCAATATCCTCAATGGCGGAATGAACAAAGACAAAATCATTGTTTTGACAATGGAATAAATAAAGTCGATGCCAATGACCTCTTTAATGATAGATAGAAGTAAGTCGACATTGATGACCTCCTTGACGAGGGGAAAAATTATGTCAACACCAAGTACACCATCAACAAAGAAAAAATGATGTTGATGTCAATGGCATGAGAAGAAAAGTTGATGTCAACAGTACCATCAACAAATGAGCAACCAACATAGTAAAACATCGAGTTGAAGTCAATGCAGCGACCAACAGAACCTTGATCGACAAAGAAGTGACCAATGGCATGACAATCGATGAAGCAATGATCGACAGCACAACACTCAATAGTGCAGTGACAAACCATCCATAAACCAAGGAAAACCAAAAAAATGATTAGACATGTTAACACATTAATAGTATAAAACTTTGCCCAATCAAAGGTTTGTCACCTCAAGTTTAAAATTCTCGCAACTTAAAGGAAGAGGCTGCAAATTTTATCATCAATAAATACTTTAGATGGAGACTTGAGTTGGCAGAGGACATTGTGATAGATGTTCATTGTTGACCTAATTCATAACATCACATGGCTGCAAAAGGAAGGATACCGATACTGACCAAGGTTGCCAATACAGCATTACTAGTGGAGAGGTGTACTGGAGATAGGAAAGTCAGACGCAATTCAAAAAATTTACAGTTGAAATTTATCAAGGAGACACCGAAAATGAGTAGCTAGGATTGTATTAATGTGCCATCACAGCAGCTAACTCCACCACCTTCAACAATAGCACCAGATCAACGTTTTCAGCAAAATCTAAACTCTCATCAGCATACCTTAACAGCAGCTCAACAACACCAGCAAACTTTAGACCCTCTACAACAGCAATCTATAGTAGCTAACTAACAGGATCAGCAATGTTCGGGACTGCTGTAGCAGCAATATACACCAGAAGATTAGCAAGAACAGCCAAATTTTGATCAACATCAACACCAGCAACATTTACAAAACCCCACACAACAACAGCACTTCGATTCAACCTATGAGAAAACCCCTAGGGATCATGAGTTGAAGTCCAACATCAAAAGTACCCCCTTTACTATTGGACTGACAGGACATCGGACAAAACTGTTCTCAACTTCTCTCTCTAGACTGGGCAGACTTTGACTAACTACATTGAAGACCTGTCTAGCAGTGCACAACATGACAGTCAACTTCAGAGTTGATAACATATTTAGTCAACTACATCATCAATAACAAGTGAGATTGAACCCCTTATACAGTTGAACACACAAACAGCATCATTGACAACAGCAACAGGATAATTATTGTCAAGACTCAAGGCCAGCAAGCAGCATTATGACACTTTCCAAGGGTATCGTTGAGCTTAAGACTACATCAGGTAAGACCGTATATAGCGTCTTTCCCCAAAGATTGGTAGATAGAGATGCAGTTACTTTAAGAAACAAAATGATTTAAAAAGGCAGATGGGAAGCAGTATAGATTTGCTGCAAAGCATGGACACTCCATGACCCAGCAACAATCAATGTTGTTGAAATTCAAAGAAAAGGTTAAAGACATTTTAGGAATACCAGATCCAGATGAAAGGAATTGGCCTTTTACACAAATTAAATCTATTGGAATGTTTTTAGTCTACCAAATGAATGAATTAAAGGCCAGAAAATAACATTTATAAGTAGAAAAAGAATAAATGAAGTTAAGAAAATATGACATTGTCAAAGAGAAAGAAAGTATGCAGCAGGAAAAAGAAAATATTCAAAAAGAAAAAGAAAAGTGAGAACTTTAGGAGGAGCTAGAAAAAGAAAATCAAAACTATAATATGAAATCCAAAAATTATAGCAAGAGAACAATAAACTATTGGAGAATAAATTGAAGGAACTCCAACAGTCAAAGGAGGAGCTCCATAACTAGTTGAAAGATTTACAAGGTTTGGCCACTAGTAATTGTCATTGATCAAAGACGATATTAGCTTAGCACCAGGAAATGTATTGCATTAGCAGCCACTGTAATCTATAACACGTCTATCAAGAATTAGCTACAAACCAGCAAGCAATGCCACTTCCCCTCTAGCATTATACAACCGAATCAGCACCACAAAGTTAGAGATGATAAGAAACATATTAGTTTTTCACAGAAAAGAGGTGGAACAGCTCCAAGCACAGGAAAAACAATGGTATAAAGAAGGTCCTACACTAAAATCTGAAGTCAGTTTGCCTTTATACAACTTGGAGCAAAATGAAGTGCATACCATAATCAGACATATAGTGGACTGCACTTAAAGAATGCCAGATGCCAAGGACATATTTGATATCAAATCATCCCTGCAGCATATTACAGAAATTAGATAGACATAAAAAAAGGGCAGCCTGTGCCATGTTTAATTGGATTTATTTGAAGACAATCTGAAAGAAAATGCTCATGCTATTTATTATTTAATAAACAGTCCACAAAATTTATATTGGTATTCTAGTCAACACTCCAATCGTTGTTGGCAATACTCCATTACAATAACAATCCCCTTGCAGTACTACAGAAGCAGCTAGAATTGCAAGGACCTGTGGGGTAAGTTGGAGGTTACTTCAGTTCAGTTTTATTCAGAATTTTGTATAAGATCAACAAATTTTGGCTATGTTTAACATACATGGAGATTTGCAATGTTGAGGTTCAACTTTTCGAGGACAAAAATCCTTTCAAGTCTCGGAGAGATGTTTTGAGCAACTACTTGGTTGTATTCTTGTGCTCCTTGACCCTTGGAAGTCGTTTGATGTGTGCCACTGCTCTACAAAGACATGATCAGAGTCAACTTCAACCTCAGAATGCAAGCCAGTGTCAACCACTTTTGTGCCTTCACACTGACCCATAATGAAAGTCAACATCAGCCACTATTGCTCATCACCGTCAACTCAGATTATAAGTTGGTTCCAACCATTAATTGTTCATCAATGTTGGACCCCAAATTGTAAATTTGTAAGTTCATGTTGATCTTGGTTACAAGTCAGCATCCACCATAATCTGTAAGTCAATGAAGGTTTAGTTGGAACTTGGAAGTTGGCACATTGTTTATCGATTGGACCAACTAGTTAGTTATGAGATATAACGACTCTTTGACTATTCTACTATAGAAGCCAGTGAAACCAACATTGTAAGCTTGGAGAGTTGTACATGATAATAGGGTAATACAATAGTAGTGTGCCTTTAGTTGCCGTGATGTCTGTTGGCGTTTCTTCCTTTGACCCAGGTTCAGACCCTTGTTTGTCTGTCAACAAAGCCCAAGATATCGGCCCAATAGAGCAGGGCTCAGTCAGCAACACCTGCGATGCAAATGCAGTCTCACCCAAGATAGCTCTATGGGTAACAACCAGAACCAGGTTTTTGCAGTTGGGTGGGGATTTCTTCTCTTAAGGCACCTTACCAACTCCCTCGACCAAAGCCGGGGGTTGTATATCTTATTCTTATTGTGTTCATTCAAGATATTACTCTACTTGTCTGTCGATAGAGATTACAATCGTAATATAAAGCTTTAGCACAGATTCTATCTATCAACAGTGTGACACATGCATCTAAGAACTCATTCATAAACAAATGTTGGTCAATCTATTCAGACCTACTTATTCACAACATACATTCATTCAACATAATCATACTCATCAAATACACATAGAGACAACATTTGGCGTGGAAACCCATCTGAGAAAAACCACAAAGGCGTTATTCATCTAACATTTCATCTGTGCTCTCAGCTTGCAAACTCTTTTCTAGATCTTCTCTACAATCTATTCAGACTTCTCTCCTCCCATGCTCTCTAGTCTTTGACCTTTGAAGTTTCCTCTCCTTCACTCTACTGTCGATCCGCACACAACTTGGATCGACTCTCTTCTCTACAACTATACAACTCTACTAAGACTGGAGTCAGCAGAGACCTAGAGACCAACCTGCACACAGCTTGGGTTCTCTTTTTTAAAGGCTCTTACATGTCGTAATCATCCGACTCTATTATGTTAGCCGACAAGCTGTCATTCCTATTCTCGTACATTCAATTACACTGACAGTAGACACTATCGGCCCAAGAAAACAAAGATGCTTTATTCCCAAAGCATGCATTATTCTAACTGACTTCTTACCCACGATCAATCGAGCTATCCTTTTCAACCGTTGTACTCTCCTTCTGTCGTGGTTCCTTCCATTGCGGCTGCTCACTTCGCAGCTTCTCTTCTGTCATGGACTCTTCCATCGTTGGTTTCTTCTCCGTCACAATTTCTCTGGTCGTGCGACCGGAATCTTCATATACTCGAGCCGAATTCTGCTTATCTTTTCCTAGGGCCAACAGGCCCCCAACACACACCTGTGGCTCGTCCCGAGCCACACTAATCTGAAACCTCTGTTGTGACGACCTTACTTTGAAAATCCTGGAAGATTTTCACTATCTGCGAGGTCTCCTCCCGTACTTCTGCTTCTGTCTTCTTCAAATTCTCCACAAGGTCGAAACTGATGTGTTTCGTCGTTGTAAGTCCTGCTGACTCTACTGCTTGTCACACCTTCTGGTGCACAGGTTGAATAATACCCGTAACTCTTTCTGCCTCTACTTGTAATTATGTGACCCTGTCAGTTCGCTTCTGCTGCTGCGTTCGCAGTGTTGCGACTTGATGTTGTACTTTCTTCATCTCAACAGCCTTAGCCATTTTCTCTGCTAAGGGCAGCTTCTTCATTTCATTCTTCATCTGGGTCACCTTTGTCTCCGCAATGCACAACTGCTCTGTGACTTTCTGTAACTCTTCATCGTCGATCAACACTTCCCACATTTGAGAAACTTGCTTGACTACCTTGTCACACAGTGCCTCCGCCTCTTTCGATTTTCTTCGCATCCTATGTTGTTGCTTTCCTTCTTTCTTCCAGTACCTCTAGGGGTGTAATGGGTGTCACCTATGCTTCCAACTCCCCGACCTTTCTGTGGAGGTCCTCTGCCATTTCACCAAGTCGAAAGACCTTGGCTTCTGCAACCATCTCATGTGTTATGCCTTCGTCGGTGAAATTGCTGCAAGGTAGTGTTACGACTGTGTCGAGTCGGTGCTTGTCCTCCTCCCAGGTTTTGGCTTTTTGCTCTGTTTCCTTCACTGTTTTCTTCATCTTATTAACAGTCTTGTTCGATGCTCTAACTTGCTTAACCAATGTGCCATCCTTGACTTTCATTCTGCGACCGCGGCATTTTGAATGACATATACCTCATATAGCAGCAATGCAAAGAAATCTATAGTGACATGGACCACACTTTTGGTCGTAGCATTTAGCTTTGTTGTCCCCAAGTCGTGTGCTTCTCCCACCAGTTGAGTCTTTATTGGTGGGATGGGTATTGACACATCGTTAAGTCACTCTTCTGACGAGCCAGCTAAGTACTGCGACACTGGTAATTGTGGTCTGTAGTCGACTGCTACTCTTACTTCTTTTACTGCGTTACAAAGCGTCTGTAGTAAGTCTGTATTACTACCTGTGAGCTCTGTTTGGCGTTCATCCATTTGCTTAAGGCTTTGGGAAGCTATTTCTCCCATTGCTTCCGTCAAAAGGATATAATCGCCGCTGGTAAGGCCGACAATTCCTGTTGATTTGTTAGCCTTCCTTTTCGTATGCCTTGTCACATGCTGCTTTGTCTGCTTCCTCTTATCTCCCACTCCCGGGTCTATTGGAGTCGTGCTTGACTCATTCTGGGTATTAGCTGGGTTTTCCTCTAAGGTGTTTTCTCCCTATCCCCCATCCTTCTATGTCTGTGAATCATCCTGTCACTCTTCATCTGGAGATAATTGATCATCTACGATGGGGATTCTCCATTCTTTCGGCCAATCTTGGATAGATGCCTCAACTTCTTCAGACGACAGTTGATACTGTGTCGTAAGCCATTGGCGCAGTGGGTCTTGTCGCGGCTGTAGCAGGATATGATGGGGCCCGATCATAAACTTGACAATGTTGCGAAACTACTTAACTGTTTCCTCGGTAAGTCTGCCCTGCTTTCTGACATGATATCGCAGGGCTTCTCCATGCAAAAAATAATTCTACATTGTTGTCTTTTTGTCTCTGCTTCAAATCTTTCTCAAACTAGACATTCTAGCATCAAGCTCCTCAGCAGAAAACGAGCACATCTACTCCCTGGTAGTTTGTTGGTTCTGCCCATGCAACAAACAAAATCAACATAAGTAGCCATGAATAATGAAATGCACTACCTTTCTCATGCGCTTCCTTTGCATCTGCTAACAGTTCATTGAACAGATATTGCGACCAATTGAGTTGAACATATTGTGCTTCCTGAATTCTGCAGTGCACTAGTTTGGTCGCATCTTTCGCACCAATTTGCTAGCTAAAACCTTGGCAGCGAACCGAACAGTGTGGTCATTGATAGAGGCAATCAAAAATCCTATGGTGTCTCTGGTCAGGTCATACTTGTCTTTTGATTTGTTCGTTAACGCGGTCTTTTCCGGCAAAAAATGGTGTTGGGTCTAGGCCTGCAAGTGGGAGCCCCTAATCGTTGTTGTAAGCTCGACATCCACAGAAACCTTTCGGTCGAGCCATAGAAATCCACCATGGAATGACACTAACAATTGTTTAACACATGCATTCACCTCTATACTGCGACCAAAATGCGGCATGTACATCAACGACAGTAAAACTACTTTGTCCAATCCTCTTGCCCATTCCATTGGAACAAGGCGCGTCGGGCCATCCTCTATATCTTTGACAGCAACCATATATTTATCCATTGTCAAATCTGGAAATTTCCGTAGGTCATGATTGACAAAGGTCATCTTGAGATTTGGGAGTATTTTCTGCGTTATCTGAACTCCTTTCGACACGGTCAGTGCTGCTAGTGGGCACCTTGCATTCTTTGGAATTCTAATCTTAGGCGCATCATCTGATCTGGGTGGAATATAAGGTGGCAGCATAATCGCAAACCTTGTTTCCTCATCTTCCAATGGTGGTGATGATGGTGCTTTCTTCTTGCGTTTACCAGATCACTTCCCCGTAGACAAACCTGGTGGGTTTGGTCTCAACCTTACTGGAGGAATTATTGGAATCTGTTTATCTTCTTCTGCAACCACGACCTGCGGTGGAACATATCCGGCAGTGTTCCATAATGAGTGTGGGTGAAGCTGTCGTGACACCAGATTCTACAACTGTGCTTATACTGGAAATGGAAATAACCATACTGTGTGGAAAAACTCAGTTCAGCTCTTGTAGTTGCAAACAACAATCTCTCACTCGGATGCAACAGAATGAAAACTGAAACTTGGGCACGAAGGTGATAACATCTACCCGTTTAATCAGTCAATCCTTCACACGAGTGGACAATGAATGGAAAGGTGGCAGTGATTTATGTCACATGGGTTAATCATCTGAATCATCATACGAAAACCGCCACACAAACCATCAATCAATTGTCACATCAGGGGTAGTTATTGCACAATAATGATGGAAGTGACCAAAAAGCACGTCGTCAAAATTACTCGCGTATTTAAATTAATTACGGCCAACTGTCCTTTCTGCGACTCGAGTTCATCTAGCAACAATTTTTGCTTTCCTACGACCTGTAGTCAACCTTCGACACATTTCTTTGATTGCGACAGACGGATTGTCTTCGCCACCATTTTTCATCTGCAACAGGTAAACAGTCTGCGGTGGCATTTGCTTTCTCTTGCATCAGACTGGCAACCTGCGATTAAATCATTAATACAAATATTCATAAGATTTTGTCTTTTCTTTTTCTTTTCTCTTTCTCTTTTCTTTTCTTTCTTTTCATTTTTCTTTTCTTTTTTCTTTTCCTTTTTTTTTCTTTTTTTTTCTGTCGACCAAGTCGTGACTATTCCGGTAGGCCTTTAGGTAACTTCCATTCACCATTCCTTTAACAAGTGTTCCATCTAACTTCTGTAGTTGCACCGTGCCTCTGTCAATGATATGAATTACAATATACGGTCGTAGCCAATGTGGTTTCAGCTTGCCCGGATGCTTTAAAAATTTGTTGTCATACAGAAGGACAAGTCCTTCGATCTGAAATCGCTTATTCTTGATGTGGCGATTATTACCACCTAAGTTGTACTTAGTGGTTTTTTATTAAGTGAGCCTGGTGAACTTGACAAGGATAACTTGTTCGAACTTCAAAGAACCTTCAGTCTTGCTTCTGAGAAGCTTTGTTGTACTATATCACATGTTCATACCCCATGGGGGAATTGTAATAAATGTTCTAGCATGATAGTGTCTGTAAAAGACTCGGTCTCTTAGACTTTATTTGTCAATCCGATCAGCCCAGGGTGTTTTTTCCCTTGGTTATTATTGGTTGTTGAATAAACCACTGATAATTTCTGAGTTTTTCACTCCATACCTCCAAAGTTGGGGTGGTCGGCTTGGAATTTAGGCCTATTGAGGTTATTAGAGTTTATGTGTCAAGGTATAAACATGCTAGACATCATGGTCGAGTCATATGAACATATCTAAGTCCCCCTAGGTTTTTTCAATTTTTCTATTTTTTTATTTTTTCGGTGTTTTTTATTAAAATTTAATTTTTCCAAAACTTAGGCTATTTTTTAATAGTTTAATTGAAAAAATTGATTTTGTAATAAAAGTGGGCCAAATAATCAGTTTCGGTCATGTAGGTGCTCATTTTCAAGCTAAGAGCACCATGTAAACCCATGGACCCACTATTTCCTAGTTTTGAGTGATTTTCCATCACTCAGGTCAGAAAGCCCCAAAAAATCATTTATTGATTATTTTAATTAATAAATTGATGAATAATGGAGCAAATCCAAAATCATAGATCAGTGGATTCTCAGCCGATTTGATTGAAATCAGTCAGATCTAAACCAGATTGACTGGATCTAACAAATCCTTGACTGAAGGAGGTGATCAAATCAGATCCAGAGTTGATCTTCACCATCCTTTATGGGGAATTTCGCCCTCCCTCTCTCCTCAACACGTTTTGGCTCATTTGGATGAGTTTTGGTGGATGCTTCAGTCAACAGGTTGAGGTGTCAGTCAGATCAGCTCTCCGATTGACAATTGCACTCAGTGAGACTCAGATCTGGCTCAGTTAGACACAAATCAGGCATTGATGGACTCTCTATCAGCATATTTGGTTTATCTCCTTGGGATTTGCGCCCCCCCTGGGCTGGATCTCTTGGTTTTTGTATATATCCAAGCACAGCAGCCTCTTCCAAGCTAGTTAGAGCTGGATTGAAGGGCTTGCCATTGTAATTGTGTATTGATCATTATTGTTGAAATAAAAAGAATCCTTGGAGGCTCAATTGTGGAGTACCTTTCATGTGTGGATTATCATTATCATGCTGCAATCGAGGTGAAACTGCTATTTTTTCAATTTTTTGCACTTAACTGTTGTCTGCCTGAATGGTTATTGAAATCATAAGGATAGATCATTGTAAGTAAGCTTACTTACTTCTATTTTGCTGCATATGTTTGAATGAGCTAATACCTGTATGCTAAATAAGATTATTTGCATACTGTATCATCTACTTCTCATATGTATCTTCAGATTTAATGGTTCTGTTTGCAAGATTTGTTGTGTAGCTTACAGGTTTGCCGTGACTGGAAGATCTATGGTTCAGGTTTGACTCCATTGGTTTCCAACAGAGATTGCCAAGATCGTGCCCCTCGGTGCTTCACTATCAAGTCTCCTTTGCAGATCTGCTTCAACAACAAGCATTTCTCTTCCCCTTTTCCTCCCTTAAAATCTTAAATTTTCTTCAAACTGGTTACTATTAAGGTTTCTTATTGCTCAGATCTGTCCCATTAAGAAAATTACACATAGATCTAGTTAGTAAGATCCCTTCCCAAGTCTAGATCTTAGTTTTGTTTTGCATATAAAGTTACATTTTAAGAGATCTAGCTGAAATTACCATATTTTCGCAAGCATTTTAATGAAAATTCGTAGCTTGCTGTTAAGGTAGTTTCCTTTGTTGTATATTAAAATTTCATATTCTGCAATAAAAGTGCACATCTTATTGGCTGCCCAAAAGGAAAGCCTGCTTTCCTTGGTTCTTGTTTTACCCTTTTAACTAGTTTTCAGGTTACCTTTTTTGGTTGAAAGTGAGCTGACCCAAAGGTGCTTTTAGAGTGCTTTTGGGCATATTTCAGTCTAATATGCTTGCTGTTTTTTAGCAGGTTTGACAGAAAAGAAAGGAAGCTACTGTTCGGAAGTGGCCTCAGGAGCGTTCAAATCCCCCCAGGGGTCTCCCATTTGACTAAAACCTTTAATTTTCGCACTTTGTAAGCTCTTGATTTCAATTCATATAAGGATCAAAAGGAATTATATCAGTTCTCTGATATTGTAACCGCTGTTAATAAAAATATTTTTTGAATAGGCTTTTTCGAGCCCATTCCCCATCCCCCCCTGGGGGGATTTGCGTCGGTGTCCTTTTTGTTGCTTTTTGCTCATCCCTTTTCAAACTAGCATTGATCTAATCTGCAGGGTAGTATACTTTATTTCATTATCAATTTCATATTCCATATTTTATATTTCAAAGTAATCTTAATACTTACCCCACGACTTCCCGATTGACCCGAAAGGGGAAAGAGATTCGTGGTAGGACTAATTAAAAAACTAGAATTGTGTATCTGTTTTCTTTTCTGTCATTTGTTTTTCAGCTATTATAAAATTAACCCCTCCTCGATTCCCCAATTGAGATCCACTTGGATCGAAAGAGGTTCCTGGAGGGTTTTCTTTTAAACAAGAACACCCAGTTTAAAATTTACTAAAATTGACAAGACTCCGGTGTGTATGCTCTGCACTTGGCTGCGGTTCGTCCGATCAGTCAAGATGTATCAAAAGCACTTGAGTGACTAGAATAATTAGGACTCACTCTCCCAAATTTACAAACCATCAGGTGACAATCCAATACCTAGATCAAACCTTTACGGTGGCAAAATACCCAAAGGAAGCAGGAACTTCTGAAAAGTGACCTCGGGGCGCCGATCTCTGTCACACCCTAAGGGGTGCGTTATGAACAATAGCCCCAGAGACTCCATTCAGCCCACATATTCCTTGCGGGTAGCCGTGAAGATTTAGTTTTGGACATACTCCAAGTACTCTCGGGTATATCTGGAGTCCCCCCTTCGCCTAATTTTAATCAACTCACACTTCAAATTTAACTTAAAACGTACCAAGAGGCAATCGCAAAACATTCACTCCAAGCACATGCAAGTACATTGATCTTATTTTCTGACTCCATTCTAAGGCACTGGTTATTTTCTTGCTTTATATAAATATTGTGTCTCAGCATTGTGCTTTCGTGTGTTCATTTTTGCATCTTGTCATCTTTGATTGTCTTTAGTTAAATTTCAAACTCCTAAGTAACTCATTCAGTTTAACATCACCACACTAAGTAATTATCCTTAGTAACTTAATAGGGTCTACCCCCCTTGGCTTCATTAGGAGTTGAGCCTAAACGGAGGAGTCAAGAACAAGGTGACAGCCTTGACTCGAGACTTGCCCCCAAGGACACACCGAGTGGCTTGAAGATTTCTGCCACGTGACCCAGGTGTGTGTAAGGCGGCAACAGCGATCATACCATACTTTCTATCATTCCTTCTCAACGTTTTGATGATAACCTACAACAAAACGTTCTTCTTCCAAGTGTATCAGCACCGACAGTCTTTCCTCGAAAACACCAACATCTATCATCTCTATAATCACAGCAATCCTTAGGCTGGGTACAATATATTCCATTGGAATCACCGCCTCTTGTCCATACACCAAGCAAAATGATGTTTGGCCTGTCAATTTCTTACAAGTCGTGCGGTATGCCCACAAAACTGTAGGAATTTTCTAGTCCCAATCGTCTCTTTGAACATTGCAAATCTTTGTCAACGCATTCTCCAGGATCTTGTTGAATGCTTCGACAGCACCATTCACTTGAGGGTGATATGGTGTTGTCTTTCTATGTTGGATTAGGAATTCTTCAGTTAATTCTTCAATCAACTAATTGACAAAATGCGTACCTTGGTCACTTATCAAAATCTTTGGGCATCTGAATCTAGTCACAACATTGTCAAATAAGAACTTGTCAGCAGTCGCAACAATGCAATCCTTTACTGGCATTGCTTCAGCCCTTCTGGTTAAGTAATCAGTCGCAATAATAATGTATCTTGCACTTGTTCGCTTCCTTGTTGAATTAATAGGTCCTACAAAATCAACAACCCATTTGTCAAATGCCTGCAACGTATTTGAGGTACTAGTGGCATTTCATCTCGTCGCAACGGCTTTCCAGTTCTCTGACAGATATCATAGTTGCGACAATATTCTCAAGCATCTACATTCATGGTAGGAGACCACAATCCTGCTTGCAATATCTTTTGCACTGTAGCTTTTCCAGCATAATGGCCTCCTGCGACACCAGCATGCGCTTCATTGAGTATCATTGGTCGCTCGAGTTCTAAGACACAGCGACGAAGAATTTCAACAGGGCCCATTTTATATAACTATCCAGCGATCAACTAGAAGTTTGCATCTCGCACCACTAAATGTTTCTTCTGTGCAGTAGTAAATCCAGCTGGGGCATAGCCTGTACTCAAAAATTGTATGATGTCTTTGTAGTGATCATCAAACATTGTCATCGCAAATAATTGTGCGTAAGGGAGATTATCATCGAGATTACCAGGTTCTTCTCCACTCTTGATCCTCGACAGATGGTATGGCCCTGAATTCAGTCGACCCGGCTAAACAATGACTTCAAAGTCAAATTCCTGAAAAATGAGAAGCCACCAGCAAATCTTTCCCCCCCGACACTAGCTTATTGACCAAGTATTTCAACGATGAATGATCTGTGTACATTTTGAAATGTCCACCCACAAAGTAGTGTCGAAATTTTTGTAGAGCGTATACCATAGCTAGTCATTCTCTTTCTTTCGTGGTATAGTTCTTCTCTGTTGTTGATAATTTCTTGCTAGCGAAGGCAATAGGATGATCAACCAACCCTTCGCCAGGCTATGTTAGTACCACGTCGAGCGCGATAGACAACACGTTGACATGTACATGAAATTCCTTCTTCCAGTCTGCAAATACAAGTGTGGGCATTGTAACCCTCTTGTTCTTTAAAGTGTCCAGACTTTCTTGGCAATTTTTCGTCCACTGGAACTTAACATCCTTTAATAATTTCTCCATCGGAGCAGTCACCTTCGCATATCCTTTGATAAATTTTCATTAGTATCATGTATGTCCCAATGTTGTTCTCAGTTGCTTCACTGTGGTAGGTGGTGGTAGGTCGACGATGATCGCAATTTTAGTAGGGTCAACCAAGATACCATCACAACAAACTACATGGCCCAACAGAATTCCAACGAGACACAAAAGATACATTTTTTTAAGTTCAGCAAGATTTGACACTGGCGACACCGTTCCAACATCATTCTGAGGCTCTCAATATGATCCTTAATGAGCCCAAATATCGTCCAATCGTCAAAGTAGACTTCAAGAAATTTATGAATAAAATCTTTGAAGGCAGCCACTACTATCCTAGAAAAGATAGCAGGAGCATTCTTGAGTCCAAAGGGCATTACCGTGTATTGGAAACGACCCCACTCTGTCGCAAAGGTTGTCTTGTGTCGATCTTCCTTTGCGATTCTAATCTGATGGTAACCAAAGAACTCATCAGTGAATGAATAAACTTCTCGACCCCAACACTTTATAATACCTCATCCGTAAATGGAGTTGGAAATGGGTGATGTAAACAAGCATCGTTCAATTTCCTTAAGTCGAGCAAATCCGTACTTCACCAATAGCCTTCTTATCTTGGACTACTATCGGACTGATCCATTCTGATTCTTTAACCTGTTCTATGATACCTGCATCCAGCATTCGGTCCACTTTTGTCCTGACTTTTTCTTTATACCGCAGATTTAGTCAGTATGGTCGTTGTTTGACAGGTTTTGCGTCGGGCTTTAATGGTATTTTCATTTCTCCAAGGTCTCCAACAATCCCTTTCATTTCTGAGAATTTCATAGGGAACAAATCTTGAAACTCGTGCAATAGGTCCATAATCTTCCCAACAGTCTCAACGTCCCAGTAATCTCCAATATTGGCAAATTTTGGATTCTCGAGGGAGTCAATGTTAACTTTATTGACTTTTAGGGGATTCAGAAACTGGCCACTAGAAATACCAAATCCTTCCACTGCGCGCGTACCTTCAGATTTTAGAATGTTTACGTCAAGTGGGTCATCATCATCAGGTTCTCTCGTCACATTATAGCACTCCATCCAGTACTGGATTGTTGCGTTGCTCTGATTGAAGTTTGCCATTGCGAAAGGGATATCTTCAAATATATTTGACTTGTTTACTTGCAATGCAGCATCAATCAAAGGATGATCATTGGCAAACTCAAATGTGTGTATGAAACTAGTAGCTAATTCATCCCATTCGACAGTCCCTCGTCTCGGTTCAACTGATGTATACCATTCTTTGGAATCATGTCTAGTGTGTGTATGAACTGATGGACTCATTCCTGTTGCGGACATGCCTCCCATGTCGCACGACAATACTCAATATGCTCAACGAGATTGATCAATCCTGTATACTTTTGTCCAGTATAGTTGATTTCTTCTCTGAATCATATCTCCATCAACCTTTGGCATTGTGGCCAATCCGAGATAGAATCTTTATGTGCGACCCACCATCTGGCATGTGTAGCTTTCAGTGCAAAGTCCAGGGCGGACAAGCGTTAAGGTTATGTGACTTTTTCTTCAAATTCTGTTAGAAAAAATGCAAGGTTAGGTAAACCTTCATATGTGGGTAGATCCCTTACCTCAATTCTTACCTGTCGCACAGATCGTGTAATTCTTGCGCACCTTCTCATTGATACTTCATGGATCCGATTCTGCCAGTTTTCCAATGCTTCACCAAAATCCGATGTACAGGAACTAATACTCTGCCAACTAAGCTTTTCGTCAGCCGTTGGATTCACATAATCGTCCATTGCAGACGTGATGTTATAAATATGGTCTAGATAATCGCCTTGTCCTTCACTATTTACTAGCTCGACGTATCTCTGACCTTCTAGTGGATCAATTAGTGCGACCACCCTTGAAACTTTAAATGTTAAGATTATTTTCTTAAAATTGATGATGGTTTGATTATCAATCGCCCAGTCAATCCCCAAAAGTGCAGGATACGGATTTGTGTCATCGACAATGTCGATTACTTCAAAGTCGGCATATGTTCTCAAGCCTTCTACCTCGACAAGCACTTGAGTCAGTCAACCAATAGGTAGGACTTTCGAATGATTTGCTAATCGGAGCTAGACAAGAGACCACTCCAATCGTGGTTTCTCCATGCTTTCCCATGTTTGTCTTGTCAAAATGTTGACATCAGAGCCCAAGTCTAAAATAATTTAGTCCATATCATAATCTCCTATCTAGGCAGTCATCCTTAACTCGCGACCAATCTTTAATCTTTTTCCCACATGGTTAACCCTTCTGTCTGGTCGCACCTCTTCTTGAGGTTCTTCTATTAGAGTTGTCAATTCTGCAACAACATCTTTATCTAGTATTAGCGATAAGTAACTTCTAAAATTCTTTAACCTTACTAACATTTCCCGTTGGTTGCTTTCGGAACAACTGGTCAAACCTCTGGGGCATTCCCACCATTGGTCTTCCAGGTAGTGTAGTAGCAGATGTCGATGCTTGATTCTTGTCGACGATTTCTGGTCGCCCGTCCAAGAATACTTCCTTTTCTTTCTGGACGTCAAACGGCACTTTCTTTTGTGTTGTCGGTCGCACCTACGGTTGTCCATGCTGTGCTTCTTGGTATGCTCCAGTCGCAGCACCTCCTCTTGTTACAACAACAATATGTGGTTCCCTCGGCTCAGCAGAGATCTTCTGGATATTCTACAGAGGGTTTATTTCCCACATTTATAGCCTACCATTTCGCAATCAACTGCGAACATTGTTCGATGGTATGATCAAAAGCTTTGCAATACGAACATGTATTTGTAGGACTTGCACAGTCCCTGGCAAAATGTCATGGTTGCCGACAATTATAACATATAATTTGTCCTCTTCCACAACCAAATCCTCCTCCTTGTCCTCGGCCTCTAAAATTTCCACCCCCACTAGGTTGAGGGTATTGTTGCTGTGGATACTAATTTTGTGGATACTAGGGCTGAGGATACTAAGATTGTGGGTACTAATCTTTAGCCCATCAGCTTGCATCTACCCTTCGTTTTTCATTAAATAGGTGTCCATTGTTTCCTCTTGCAGTAGTTGAAATGCTCTACAGTCCTTCTCATCACGGCCTACTGATTTGCAAAATTTACAATATAAACTAGTCAGTGCACTTATAATCTTCTATAAGTACAAACACTCTTCTAACCAATGGCCTCTACTCTGGCATATTCTACACCAAGGCATCCCTTGTGTATTTATCGAGTTCAGCGCTCCCGATGCGACATAATTCATGAGTGTCGGGCAGTTATCCTTATGGTGTCCCTTTGTTCTGCATTTGGTACACCACATTTCCTCTTGGATCTCTTTCCCTTTTTAAATATCCTGGAGTTGCAGCATAAGGTTCGCTAGTTGCGACTGAATTCGCATCATCTTTGCACCAATCTCTCCTACAGGTGAGCATTCTAGCTTCATGGCCAACTCAAGAGCTTCAGTCTACGACACAATCTTTTGTTGCATCAAGGGAATTCGGATGTGCGGTATCAGTGCTGCAATGAACCATTCTTTGTGTTGTACGTCCGACATCTAGAAGCTTCTTTTAGCCATCAACGTCTTAAATCTATAGTCGAAGTCCCACACAGACTCCGTAGATAATTGCTTAATCCCTTTAATCTCTATAATACACTGAGATTCAGATTTGGGCTTTATAATCATCTATTAGTCCCGCTCGAATTCAGTCGAGTGTTTTCTGTGCGAATCCTGTCGGAACCACAAAGAACTTCATATACCAAACCAATGCACGACCCCTAAGGGTTGTGATATAGGGTTACTAATACTCTTCAACCACTGAATCAAATGAGGATTCCACTCTATCAATTTTCTTTCTTGAAAAAAATTTCGCTGGGTTGCTAGCTTCAACAACCACTCATACAACAAAATAGGAAACTCACAGAAGAATATCTCATGAATATCGGTATAAATATACTGCTCCAACCACTTTGATGGATTCAACCGTGATCCTTCACTTTCTTCCAATGCAAACTCTAATGCTTTAAACTCTACCCAGTCTAGAATTTTCAGCTTCGTCGAGTGCCAAAACATATCCCACCAAAATGATTCACAGTCCCGGCAACAGAACCATTTGTTGGTGTTTCCTCCCTTCAACCCAAGTCTAGACCCTTGTTTGTCTGTCAACAAAGCCCAAGATATCGGCCCAACAGAGCAGGGCTCAGTCGGCAGCACCTACGACGCAGATGCAGTCTCACTCGAGATATCTCTATGGGTAACTGCCAAAACCAAGTTTCTGCAGTTGGGTGGGGATTTCTTCTTTCACAGCGCCTTACCAACTCGCTCGACCAAAGTCGGGGGTTGCATTTCTTGTTCTTATTGTGTTCATTCAAGATATTACTCTACTTGTCCGTCAACATAGATTACAACCGTAACATAAAGCTTTAGCACAGATTCTATCTATCAACAGTGTGACACATGCATCTAAGAACTCATTCATAAACAAATGCTAGTCAATCTATTCAGACCTACTTATTCACAACATACATTCATTCAACATAATCATACTCATCAAATACACATAGAGACAACATTTAACGTGGAAACCCATCTGGGAAAAACCACAAAGGTGCTCTTCATCTGGCATGAGAAATATATGGCACCTTTCGTCTGCGCACTCAGCTTGCAGACTCTTTTCTAGATCTTCTCTACAATCTATACAGAATTCTCTCCTCTCATGCTCTCTAGTCTTTGATCTCTTAAGTTTCCTCTCCTTCACTCTACTGTCGATCCGCACACAACCTGGATCGACTCTCTTCTCTACAACTCTACTAAGACAGGTGCCAACAGAAACCTAGAGACCAACCCGCACACAGCTTGGGTTTTCTCTTTTATAGGCTCTTACATGTCGTAATCAACCGACTCTATTCTATTAGCTGACAAATTGTCATTCATATTGTGATACATTCAGTTACACTGACAGTAGACATTATCGGCCTAAAAATACAAAGATGCTTTATTCCCAAAGCATGCGTTATTCTAACTAACTTCTTACCCACGATCAATCGAGTTGTCCTTTTCAACCGTTGTACTCTTCTTCTGTCGTGGTTCCTTCTATCACGACTGCTCACTTCGCAGCTTCTCTCCTATCGCGGACTCTTCCATCGCGGGTTGCTTCTCCGTCGTGGCTTCTCTTGTCATGCGACTGGAATCTTCATATTCCCTAGCTGAATTTTGGCTGAATTTTGTCTATCTTTTCCTAGGGCCAACAATGTCTACCCTTTTCTCTTCCTTCTATGTGCATTGATATGATATGTTTTGTATGAGCTTGTAGCATAGATAGATATGTATTTGCATGCTTATTTCTTCCCTGTATGTGGATGAAACTAGTAACTTAAGCTTGAATGTAATTGTACTTTTACCTACAATACCACAAACCAGACATGGAAATTTTCAAAGCTCTTATTACCCATTTTTGTAGCTCACATTTACAATTGTTTCAAGAGTCATTTGGGGGCTGGCAAAGAAGGTTGGCAAAATGTGGAAACTACCAAATGGTTTGCAAGGTTTTTAGCTAGCTATCTAAAAAACCTCTCTGAAACCCCCAAGCAAGCCTTTTTTACTTAGTCCCTGATCCACCAAAGATTCACAACTGGGGATAGACTTTGCAAAATGGATTTTAATACTTTCAAGATTCCATTTCTCCTTTGTACCATAAGAAGGAAATGGTTTTGACTTTGCCCCTCAGCGAAATCTTCCTAATCTTAGGTCTTCGGCCTCGCAAAACCCCTTTTGTATGAAATAAACTAGCCAGCGACCTTACTAGGAGATACCAATCCTTGTTTTACTAACTTACACATTGTCGGATAGCTTCAAAGCGTAGAGATTCTTTATTAGCATATGTACACACTATAAAAGTGGCATTTTTAATGGTGATTCTCTTGAACTAAATTCAAAAACAAGTAATTCATTTCCTCCTGTGGATTTGTGTGCAAGCAATAAAGTTTAATTGATGCTTAACAACCTAGTCGAGCTCCTTGAGCATTAGAGATCTTCTCCCTCTACAACAAATAGAGAAAACCCCAAGAATAACAAATCAGGCCTAGAATGGACCATAGTACAGCTGGTAGAGGGGGAATGTCCTGGAGCATAAATTTCAACAATAGAGATCTTGTGGCATGCCCAAACCTCACTCCTGATGATCAGGGAACTAATCTGCATTGCAACTTCTAATCTTTGAATCTCAATGGGCTCTTTGTATGACTTTAACAATAATAATGACAGCTCATAAGGCATACTATAGACAATTTGCCCCATTCCACCTTATAAGCACAATGAATTTATTAATCCCTAATTTTAAATGTAAGCCACATGTATGATTCTAAAATGTATTAAATAGTTCAATTAATATACCAGAGATCCACCTTCAACAATATTGAATAAATATATAAATAAACGGAACTCAATATCGTAAGGTACATATATTGCACAAAATACAATACTATATGGGCTAAAATCAGAACATCAATTGCCTTTGGAGGATTTTTCACCCAACCAAAGCATTGCATCATGTAGAGACACCCCCAAGCTAAGGGCCACAATGTGACAAGGGCGTCTCTCACAAAGCCCAGTCCCAATCAACTGTGGGGCTACTAGTCTTGACTCCCAAGCCCATGCTAGGGTTGTTAGGTCTAGGTAACATGCTAATCTAAGCATGGGTCCATTTCAGGCCTAAGAAACTTACTGGGATCAACGAAGCACAAAGTAATAACAGCTTAGTCAGTAAGCACTCATGCATTCCTACCCACAGTGCCCAATGCTCACCATTAGAATCCACTACCTAAGGCTAATCTCCTTTGAGTCCACAGAGATTCAGACAACTAGAGTCCTCCCTACCTACCTCAAGCTACCTAGGGATTAAGTCTAGGGCCGACTATAGTAGTAACTAGTAAATTCCCCTTGCTTCTCTCCTCATCCACCATTCCCTTTGTGTAGGTAACATGTTAATCTAATCTTGGGGCCATTTCAACTTTCAGGCCCATGAATGTTATTGGGATCAAAGAAGCACAAAGAAATAACATCTTAATCAATAAGCACTCATGCATTCCTACACACAATGCCCAACGCTCACTATTAGAATCCACAATCCACTACCCAAGGCTAGTCTTCTTTGAGTCCATAGATATTCTGACAACTAGGGTCCTCCCTACCAACCTCAAGCTACCTAGGGATTGAGACTAACACCCACTATAGTAGTAAATCCCCCTCGATTCTCTCCTCATCCACCATTCCATATGTGTGGAGACATAATGGAAGGATGTGTATCCATGTAGGAAGGAACAACATGAGGGTGGTGGAGAAACTAAAGGAGCCTCTCCACCTGCCAATAGGATTATCTTATAGGGAGAAATTTAATCGCCACTTAGCCTTGCCATTTGTCACACACACCCCACCCCCATCTCGAGGTTCCTTTTTATTTCCCCTCCTTCAAAATCAGTGTGCCTTATTTTTATTGATTATAATTAATGGACATGTCCTTAGATTAAGAAGGGCAAACTTGGTGACAGATCTTGAATTTTTAAAGCATTGAAGAAATAATAATATCATTCCTTGCTTTGCTAGGTGTAACCACGGGCTTCTAAATTCAAGGAATAAAGCTGCATTTGACAGGCTTAGCCTCTCCCTGGTCAGAAATGAGATTAAAAGAGTTTGCGGCAGCTTGGTTAAAACAGCAGAAAAGTTGCTCAGACTACATCTGGATCACTCCTCATCACTATGAATCGACCTATGGTGAGATGGCCCCTTTATCCTTCATTGCTTTCTCATGTTTTGAGTATCCGCCCTGATGATGGAGTCAATTATGTTGTAGTATGAAACGTTGGTTTCAATAATAATACACGGGGTTCCTTCTTTTCACAAATTGTTTCCCTGTGATAATGAACTCTTTAATTTCTACATACATTAGAAGTTTCTCAAGTGATATTAAAATCAAAAGAAAGTCCTCACTAATGAGCAACCATTTATTAATTATTTCCAATACATCAAGGAAAACATGACATAGAATACCACATGGCCATTTAATTAGCTAGGTGGCCTCAATCAAGGTATTACATCCCTTGCCCCCCAAAAAATAACATTAAAAATAACATTGACCTTAGTGCAGCGTTACTCTTCAAACAATTGAGTACTACTTCACTAAGCTATCCTCTATTTCCAAGCCACCTCCTCTTTGTCAAATACCATTCTTCTTTGGCACTCCATAAAGTTGAATTATCTCCTTCACAAATATTTCCACAATGTCTAATGTTTTATGGCGCATCCTTTGTGAGTATATACATGACCACCATGGTAATCGTTCTTCTAGATTTTTTTGAGCTAAGAAACCGAACTCGTTGATTTACCCCCTCATGTCCCGTGTCATCGTGTCGAACACAGACAAGCCAAAAGGTGCCCGACACGTGTTTTGTTTCATGCCCATTTTTAGGACATGACCAAAACACGTGTCGGGCACGTGATTGGCCCGTGTCTCGACCTGTGTAAATCGTTTCCCAAAAAAACAAAAAAAATAGCTACCACTTTGATATCTAGTCATTGCCTGAGGAGATTAATATGCCACCCAAACACTGTTTCGAAGGAGACTGTTATCTGAATCGCCATCATGAAATTAAATACGATATCTTTAGAATCGACATGTTGTTATAACTCGTGTGTGTGGAGACAAATACACAAGTTTGAGCACCAGCTTAGAAGTGCCAATCTTCCATCTCGTGGTTCACATTATCCCTATCAATGGTTAAATCCATACGAAAAGGTGCCACTATTGGAGATTAATGTGCCCAGGCGACTTTTTCAATAGCAGTGGTTGTTGGCTATTGGAAAGAAGATTAAGATTAGGGGTGTAACTAATTATAAGGCCGCCACTTGACAATATGGGGGGCATACATATTGTGTATGTAAATAGTTATTTAATTTTAGTTAGAAAAATAAATATATATATCACTATCTCTATATCTTGGTTGAAGTTATCTTAACAAAGTTGAAATAATTGATGATGGGTTGACTAACATGAGGACAAAAGAATTTACTTTAAGCTAGTTGGTGTGTACATTATATAACATCACAATATAATATTCCAAGGAGAAACTTATTATACCTTAACAAAACAAAAAGAAAATTACATACGTGGAGTATTAATCGACTTCTAAGGGGTATAAAGGTATTCTTTTTTCTAAATTACTAATATGCATTGTTGTATTGATTCTAAATTCTATTGAATATTTCATATTTGTAAAAACTTGGATCTATATGTTTATATTTTTAATATATCTAATTTTTAACATACTTGATTCCGAGGGTCAGCATATCCATGTCGGATACCCGTACTTCCATGTCCTCCGTGTCTCGTGCCCTCGTGCCAGGTGACTTGGTTTTTTAGCAAACCCATAATAAAAATCCAAATAAATATCTTCCCACTTACCATCCAAAATGGGAATGGCTACAACAATCCCACTAGCTGATGTTGTTTTGTCTATACCTTCTAGAATTCCAAACATTTTGCAACATATTTCATTGCATCCCTCTTCATGTTTGGCCACCTATACTACTTCTCAGAGCTGACGATCTTCTAATAACTACAATACCTCAAAGAAGGCATATCATGTACTTCACTCAAGATGAGTTGTTTTATTCCTACCAAGTGATGAGTCAAGGTATTACAACAATTTTCATGCATCATTGGAATACCTTGACCCAACACTTCGATGGTGACATCTTTGAGGAGTCCTTGGGATTCCATAACATTGCTTGAATATTGTTGTAATACCTTGACTAATCACCATGTTAGGAACATAAACCATGCCCCTAAATATGGGAAAGCCTTCTTTTTAAAGCTAGCAATCTTTAATTTGCACATTATCTTCAACTCTTGAAATCTGTCCATTAACCTTAATGATGTACTCATCTTGTAAAATATCTCTAAGTAAGAACTATCAATACTCAACTTCATATGAGCTTATGGCAGCTATATCTCCCCTCCTAATGAGTGTGTCAACTACCTTGTTTTATTTGCTTTTAATATGCTTGATTTCAAAATCACAATCGTTGAGTAATTCAAGCCACCTTCTTTGCCTTGCATTCATGTGGTTGAGTAAACAAGTTCTTGAGGTTATCATGGTCAATCCTCGACTTACTCTTCCTAACCAAAAGGTAGTTCCTCCACATCTTTAAGGCATGCACAATGGTCACAAGTTGTAAATCATGGCTCGAATAATTCATCTTATAGTCTTTGAGCTTCTAGACTTAATGACAAATAGATGGTTCCCTTCTTTTTTGTAAAATACTTCTTATATTTACAAGGACATATTTACATCCACACTGATAAAGGGTTTTGAACCCGTGTCTTCACGTTAATACAAGCTCGATCACCTCGTTGCTTGTCATTAGACCACACTCTTGTGGGTTGTACATGGTTGCCTTGCATGAGAACCCTACCAATTCCTTCAATACACACATCCATGCATACAATCAACTCTTTGTTCAAATCTCAAATCTTTAGAATTGGGGCACTAGTGAACAACTTCTTCAAAAGTTGAAATCTCTCCTCACACTTGGTCATCCACTCAAACTTCTTTACCTACTTCTAGAGGGAAGTGATAGCATAGGCAATCGAGAAGTTTTCAACAAATCTTTTGTAATAGCCTATAAAGCCCATAAACAATCTCACATCTAAAACATTCTTGGGAGTGGGCCTCTCCATGATCATTTGCAATCTTGTAAGGATCAACTACAATCCCTTCCTATGATATTATGTGGTCCAAATATTGCAATTGCTTTTGGAAAGATTCATACTTGTCAGCTTCCCATAAAGCTTACGCTCTCTTAGCACTTGCCATACTAGGCATAATGTTCTTCATGTTCTTTCCCATTCCTTTAATAAAAAAGGATATCATCCAGGGAAACAAGGAGAAACATGTCCAAGCACTTATTGATAACAGTATTCCAAAGGCATATCAACATAGTCGAAGGGGCGCAAGGGGGGCATTGGTCAACCTAAAGGGTACCACTACAAACTCACAGTACCCATACTACGTTTTGAATGTTATCTTGTAGATGTCTTCATCCTTAATTCGGATCTAATAATACCCAGACCTCTACTCTATCTTACAAAAGGCTTTGTATCCCCTCTCATTCACTAAATAGATCATTTATGCATGAGAAAGGGTACGTGTTTTAAAGGTCACTTTGTTCTGCTACTTGCAATAAATGCACAATATGAATGTGCCATCCTTCTTCCCTACAAAAAAATATCGATGCTCTCCGTTATGATAAACAAGGCTTGGTGTAGCCCTTATTGAATAGTTCTTGTATATGGATATTTAACTCCAATGGCTCTAGTGTACTCATTTTGTAGGGTGCTTTGGATATTACCACAAACCATGGCATTAACTCTATAAAAAATTCCACCTCCCTCTTGGGGGGGTGTTATGGCAGCTCATTAGTGAACACATCAACATATTCTTTAATGTTGAATAATCTTTGAGGCTTGGTCCTTTAACACTAGATGAATCTGTAACATGCAAACATAAAGTTGGAATCACTTTCTCAAACACCTCTTCACGTTCATAGAGGAGATCTGCCAATGGATGATTAGGCTTAGCAATCCCCTACACCTTCTCTAGTTGTCTCTCGTCATCAATGCACTCAAAGATTTCTCATACCAATCTATTTTGGCTCGAGGTGAGGACCAATCTAGCCCAACTAAGACATCATACAATCCAAATGATAAATTATGTAACTTCACATGAGTGGGGAGTACACCCAATTTCACTATACAATCCAAAGCTATCTTTCTAATTGGTTTCAATATCTTCCTAGGTATTTCCACTAACCACGGTGCCCCCACCATCCTCACACTAAGCCCACACCTAACAACTACATGTAGTGCTATGCAACTATGACTAGCTCCTAGGTCGATCAATATAGTGACATGGTGAAGAACAATCTTACCTTCACCTCATTCGTAAAAGAATGTTGGTCCACCTATTGATGCCCTTGTGCTACACAAATTGTGTTTGCACTGGCTGCATCCTCTATAGTGTCTACCTCTTGAATGTTATTAAACTTTCATGTTCAACCTTTCTTCTTGTGATGGTTTTTAGCATAATGTCCCTTCTCTTTACAATAGTAATAGACACATCCCCCACCTTCTTTTGGTCTACATCAAAAGGTGTGGGCTTGTCATGAGAATGCAGTACCACCTACCTATGGTGGAAAGGTAAAGGCTTGTAACCCTTCCATCACTTGTCACTTTTCTCCTTAACTTTCTATTTAATTCTCTTATAAAGATCTTAATGACCTTGGGCCTACTCCTTGCAATGTTTGGCCATTTTATTGCCTTGGCTAAGATGTTCATCCCTGCAATTTTGAGTTAGTTCTTATGAGCAAAATTGATTCCATTCAAGAATTTTAAAACTCCGGTGTGTATGCTCTGCACTTGGATGCGGTTCAATCGAGAATCAAGGAGGGGGTAAGTATTCAAGTTACCCCCTCTTCCCGATTGACCCGCAATCGAGAAGTCGTGGGGTAAGTATTCAAGTTACTTTGATACTGAAATGTGGGATATATGATAAAGTAATCAAAGCATGTTGTTCTACATGAATGAAACTAATCTAAAGCGAACAAAAATAAGACAATGCGAAAAATAACAAAAAAGGCGCAAATCCCCCCGGGGGGGATGGGGAATGGGCTCGAAAGAGCCTATTCGAAGAAAACTTTTATTATATGCTGTTACAATATCAGTAAAATTATTTGGATCCTCTTGGTTCTTATATAGGATGAAACCAAGATCTTACAACTTTCCCAAAATTTAAAATTACAGTCAAACGGAAGACCCCTTGGGGGATTTGGATGATCTCGAAACCACTTTCAAACAGCAGCTTCTCCTCTTTCTGTTATGCCTGCTAAAATACAGCGAGCATATTAGAATGAAATATACCCAAAAGCACTTTGAAAGTACCTTTGGGTCAGCCTACTTTAAACTAGTGTTACCAACATCGGTCGAGAAATCGCGAGTTTTTCAGCTCGGCAATTTTTTCTCAAAAAATCGCCGAAAAAATTGGGGCGATTTTTTCCCGATTTTTTGCCAATTTTTGCCCAACTTTTTTCCGATTTATCCCGAGATATTGCCGATTTTTTCGAGGCAATATTTTCCCGATATATTGCCGATTTTTTCCCGATTTTTTCCCGATTGATCCCGAGATATTCCCGATTTTTTCTAAAGCTGAAATTGAATATTTTTGTATTTTTTTAAGTTTGTCGATTTATTGCCGATGTTTGCCGATGTGTTGCCGAGATATCCCGAAACAATGTTTCCTGGACCCTGCCGATTTTTTTGCCGCGCCGATGTTTGCAACATTGCTTTAAACCAAACAAAACTGAATTAAAACTAGCTAAAACGATGAAAAAGGAACCAAGGAAAGCAAGATTTCCTTGGGATATTGGCTTGCTGTTTGGGCAGCCAATGAGATATGCACTGATTGTTGGATTTAATCTTTTTAAAACAGAAACAAAAATCTAACGCATGCAACCTATGGATTTTCTTTAAATTGCCATGCAAAACGGACAATTTCCCTGAACTAGATCTAGAATGCTTAATGAGACCTTTTAGAAATGAGATCTAGACTATGAGCCTTGAAACAACAAATTTATGTAAGTTTTACTTTAATATAATAGATCTAAATGATATCAAAGCTTTTAAACACAGTAACCAGGTAAGAAAATTGATTTTTTGAAGGAGGAAGAGAGAGAAAGAGTGCTGGAAGCCTGGGAATGTTGGGCTTTGGAGTCTGCTTTGGTGGAACACCGAGGGACTATGTCCTCCAGAAGATCTTGAAGATGAGGAAGATGCAAACCAGCTCAACCCCTTCTACAAGTGAGATCACCTACAACTTAGAAATCCTTGCACAAACAGATGGATAAAACATAGGTGCTGCTGGAAAAAGATAATTGGAAAGCATGCAATTAAACTTAAAATACATGCAACTCCAATAGATCTGAAACAAGCGAACAGTAAGAGCATAAATCAAACTAGAATAAACTCTTACCCTAACAAGAGGGAGCTCTCTCCTTCAAGGCCAACAATTAACCAACAAAAAAAGCAAAGATTAACCAGCAAAAGCAAAGATAAATAACACAGATTATACCTCATAAGCACTTGACAATGACCATCCACACATGAAGAGCAATACACCATAGATCTTGCCTCCAAAGCTTCTTTATTCCAAAATAGTAAACAATACAATACAATAGCAATAGCTTCTCAATCCGGTTCTAACTAGAGCTTGGAAGAGGAAGACTAAGCTTTATTTATAACAATAACAAGAGATCAAGCCCAGGGGGGGGCAATTCCCAAGGAGAGAGAGACTGCAGCTGCATGTGGAGTGAATCTGAGCCTGATTTGAGTCTCACTGAACCTGATCTGAGTCTCACTGAGTGCAACTATCAATCGGAGAGTTGATCTGACTGACACCTCAACCTGCTGACTGAAGCATCCACCAAAACTCATCTAGATGAGCCCACACATGTGGAGGAGAGAGGGAGAGCGCAATTCCCAAGATTGCATGCTATGGTGCACTCCCAGATCAACCCAGATCACCTCCTTTAGTCAAGGAATTGTCAGATCCAGTCAATCCCAAGCCGATGAGACTGATTTCAGTCCAATCGAAGCAAATCCCAATGATTTAGGATTTGGGGTTTTCTCCATTATTTAATTAATTTATCAATTAAATAATCAATATTTGATTTTTATGGATTTTTTACTTGAGTGATGGACAAATCACTCAAAACTTAGAAAAAGTGGGTCTATGGGTTTACATGGCGCTCTGAGCTTGAAAATGAGCACCCCCATGACTGAAACTGATTTCTGAGCCCACTTTTATTACAAAATCAATTTTCCCAATTAGACTATTAAAAAAATAGCCAAAGTTTTGTGGAAAAATTAAAATTAAAAAATTTAAAAAATTTAAAACCTAGGGGGACTTAGACATGTTCATATGACTCGACCATAATGCCTAGCATGTTTATACATTGACAAATAGACTCTAATAACCTCAATAGGCCTATATGCCAAGCGGACCACCCCAACTTTGGAGGTATTGAGTGAAAAACTCAGAAATTATCAATCGTTTACTCAACAACCAATAATAACCAAGAGAAAAAACACCCTGTGCTGATCGGATTGACAAATAAAGTCTAAGAGACCAAGTCTTTTACGGACACTGTCATGCTAGAACATTTTATTACAACTCCCCTATGGGGTATGAACATGTGATATAGTACAACAAGCACTTCCCAGAAGCACCTCCGAAGATCTTCTGAAGTCCGAACAAATCATCTTTGTCCGGTTCACCGGGCTCACTTGATAAAAACCACTAAGTACAACTTAGGTGGTAACAGTTCCAATTGCCTTTGTTCCTCATTATTAGGGTTCTGCTACGACCCTTCCCTGTTTATTGATTCTTTGATAGCCCTTCCCTCTCAGCTCATGAAGTTCTACACATTTTGGGATGCAAATATGTAAATGTTGAAACTCCCCAAAAATAACCTCAGAGAGTATGCTTTGCTCAGTTTCTTGAAAAAACTGAAAATATTGCTGGATATCCTTACTAAATGGCAGTCTTCTCCTCTGAATTAGCTTTCCATTGAGACCAAATTTGCCAGAAATGGATACTTCTGCGATCTGTTATGCACACAGAAATATGACTGTTTAGATAGTTTTGCACTCCCAAGGTGCAAAAGTTAAGTCAGAGCCAATTTGCCCTAATTATAAAATCTGACTCAGCAGATTTGAACAAGTAACTTTAACAATTACACTCTCCTCTAAATACTTTTCTGATGGTTGTTCTCTTGTTCTGAACAGAATTAAGGCTGCTTCTATGGCTTCCAAAAGTTGGTTGTTCAGCACTTCGACTCTACTTGCTCTAGAATCCTCCAAAAGTTTGTCAGGCCCCCACTTGCTCTGTAAATAATTCTGAATCATTGGAACCTGCAACGAATTTCACCATTGTAGTGGAATGTGTGCAAAATCCCCTTTCCAGTGGTACCATTCATGTTTTGATAGGAGGTTGTCTCTATATTTTCCAGCTGTCCAAACATGGGATTTATTTTTGTAACCCCATACAAATTTTTTACTATTTCATATCGAATGGCTTTCTGAATCTTTTTTTACCCTTCCATCTGTTTGGCCATATATGCCACAATTGACCTCTGAAATTTGCGCAGAAAGTCTTTGACTTGCTCTGGTGCGCATGGAAAATTTTTCCAACTGCCACATAGCTGGGTAACATTACATTCTTTTGCTGCTAATGGTCATTTCATCTCATTCCACAGTTATTTTGAGTTTGTTGAAACCCATGGCACCCCTAAGCCCTCTGCTCCACTCCACACTCTTTTGTAAGTTATTACTCCAGGGTCTGGGTTGAGTCCATACTTCATGCTACCACACATCACCATACTCCATCGCACTCCATCAGACTGACTCTAAATCCATCAATTACTCTGTCCCACTCTGCCCAACTGCAACTCTGTCACTTACTCTAGGACACACCAATGGACTCCAACTCCATTAGTTCGCACTCCGATGAACTCTCTGTGCCACCAGTTAGTCTGTCAGACTTTGCGCCACTCTATCTTCTTCACAGAAAGAAAATAAAAACTTGGTAAGTTTACTGAAAAAAATTATGATCATTCATCTCCTCGTGGTTGCACACCATCATCACTGACTCACTCAAACTTGTTGACTCACTTCATCCTACTAGCTCAGTCCACACCAGCACTTACTCCATGACAATACACTTACTCTGTCCTACTCCATCCAAAAACAGAGTTCTGACATGAGCATTTGTGAAAAGATCTTCCAACTCACCTGGACAGATTTCAAACTTGGGTTTCTATCTGACTATTATTCTGCACCCAGAACCTGTACAGTAACCCCAACAGCAATGAATTTATCCTAAAAGCACTGTCAATCTACACTGCAATGTCTGGATTTTATTTTCTGACGCCACAGACTTCTGAATCAATCCCCCTTGGGTCCAGGCACTGAATTTATGCTTTACTACTAAGACCTGTAATCAGAAACCTGCCTGATCTAAACTCTGGAATCTGCTCAAGGGTAGGCAATAACAAAAATTCTTTGAAACGTACCCAAAGACCTCAACACTTTTATTCATTGTCAAATGATTACTCCTTTGAATGTTTAGTGGTAATTTCAAGCCATCTATAGCAGGAAGTAATTTTCTAGGGATGTTGCGAGTAAAGCCTTGATCAAACAGGTGGGTGTTTTCTTGATATTTAATTGTTCTAGCTACTTTTTCCTAAATTTGATCTTTACCCAGCACTATTTTTGGCAATAGTGATTGAAAATAGGTTCTGTACATTACTTGTACACTACATAAATTAAATCCTTAACCATCAGTAGGAACAAGTGTCTGACAAGAGCGGTATTGAACAATCTCTTTGACTTCTACCGAGCTTGGCAACAAAGAAATCCGCTTGATGTTTGGAAGCCATTGTTATAACTCAGTCACCGAAAGGTCCAAACCAAAACAATTTAGAAATAAACTCCAAATGTTGCATGCCCAATGATAGCTCTAGGAGATGTGATTAAATTTGTCTTCAACACTCACATATACAAGGCAGAGAGTCTAGCATTGTTGGCTCCATCTTCCCATGACTTATGATCGATAGAGATTTGTGGGCAAGGTTCCAACTGAATACATTTTATTTTGGTAAAGTATATTGCAACCACGCTCATTTGGAGAGAAACTGGAATCTTGGTTATCTATGCTGGACTAATTTGTAAATGTCTTGATATAATTCCTTCCTTTGTCGTAGACAAGGTTTACTCTGATTCCATTTGTGTCCTTACTTGAGACCAAAGTTGAAAAAATTTCGACAGGGATCAATAAATCAGAAAAACTCATTGCAAAAATCAGAGTAACTCAGGGTAAAAAGGCAGGCATTAAAAATGCAAAATATTTAATTTTGATCATATTTAAATCCCACAAAAGATTTGTTGACACCTATTAAACACCAAGCTTTCCCCCTCAAACCACACTGGAACACTCTTCTCTCTCCCAAATGCATATACGGCAAGTGAAAATGAGCCAAAGGAGACCCAAATTTACCCTTTGCGCTTTTTTCGGGTCAATAGTTTTTAGAAAAGATCACACGTTTTTCAATACTCACAACTCTTGATTTTTATGCTGCAATTTCTCAGCAAGAAGAATAACTCAGATAATTTTCAGGAAATTGGCAATTTTTTCCACTCGTTGCAACTCCATGGTGATGAAACCATGTTTTTGCAAGAATCAATCCATACAGAAAAGCCTTTTATAGTCAATATTTCCTACACATTTCTAGATTCTACATCTTCATATGTGACATCCAGAAAGCTTCATAGACACTATCAATATTTCATTTTCCTGTTTCATTTCCTCCAATCCCACTAATCCACTTCTTTGCATTTGCCTTCTAGTCCAGAGAAGGCCTTCCAAATACCTCCAATTCTCCACTGATGAAATTACATTCATCCCAATCAATAACTCAAGACGTCGAATCCTAAGAAGTTATAAAAAAAACTTCAAGAAATCAACCATTCGAGTCAAAGAGCTTGTGCACATTACTTATTTTTGTAGATAGCAAAGAACCTTCAATGTTATTTCCTTCTGTGGACAGTAAAGAACCTTCAATGTCAAAGTCTTTTTGAATCCCTCTTTGTTATATCAAGTACCTTAGTGACAGAATGTGGTTCCACAACTTTGTTATGTTCATGTAGGGAGGATGATGGGAATTCTTTGATCTTGTATCAAAGAGCAAACAGATACCTGAAATACATTACCATTTAAATTAAGTGACACATACAAAAAGGACAACCTTTTGACACTACCAAAGATTGAAATCCATTCAGCTTATCTAAAATCTGATGCAATTCAGATAATGTGACTGATATTCAATCTGTCCACAGTAATACTGATGGAAGGTTAAAAAGGAGGATAGTCTTGTACTCTGCTTGATTTGTGGAAGAATGAAAGGTTTTAATATTTATAAATTGATAAATGCATGGAAGAACTTACTTGAACTGATGGAAGGTTAAAAAGGAGGATAGTCTTGTACTCTGCTTGATTTGTGGAAGAATGAAAGGTTTTAATATTTATAAATTGATAAATGCATGGAAGAACTTACTTGAAGAAGAAACATGCAAGAAATGAGAACATGCTCCAGAAAACGTGAAAGGATTAAGCAGTGTTTATTTCTTATATTCTCAGTGAACACAGCAGGGGTCTTTTCCATCTTCAATTCACATAGAGGTAAAAATTAAGCATCAATTCACATCACAAACACTCAATTTAGTGAACACAATGGGAATTGCTATTGAATTAACATAGCATGAATCGCAAATGTCAGATTTCAAATTCCAAAATTCTGAATGAAAGAAAACCCTTCAGCTAAGCAATTGAAACTTAACCAACATGTGAAACAGGAAAGATAACTATAAATGCAAAATGTCCCATCTAGACAGCCTCCTTCCAATGCTACTTGGGTGCTATGTCACAAGGTTCTCTGAACTTCAACCTTGAGGTTCGAAATTCGGCAAATCTGAAAAAAAGTGAGGTTCATTAAACCTCATGGCCGTTGTTTAAGTCTGCATTTATTTGTTCACTTCCGTTGACTGACTTTTGTAAAATTTAGCTTTGCAACTTCTAAGGTTTGAGTCCCTGTCCCTTATAACCTCATGTCACAACTCAAAGCTCGTAACCTATCCTTGCAGTTTCCATTTCCATCGTAACTTTTTATGTGTTTATTGATGTTGTTTTTTTACTAATTTTATGTTATTTTTAATTTTAAAAGTTTATATAGATATATATAAATTATATACATAAAGTTTATATATATATATATATATATATATATATATATATATATATTCTAACTGAATCTAATCCTTGCCGAACCTGAACTCAAACCCAAACGGATTTACCATTCATTGCAAGAACTTCAACAAAAATGATAAGAATAAATCAGCATAAATATAATATCTTATGGTTGATCATGACTCATTATCAAGGGAACCCAATATTCAAATGTCTATGTCCATCTTGGAAACCAGACCACAGCCTTTGGAAATGCAACCCCTTTGTCAGATTCATTGCTCACTTGAAACCTCTCGCTCAACTTGAAACTCGAAACTTGAAATCTCTTACACATGAATATAGAACCCCTTTGTCGAATTCATTGCTCACTTGAAACCTCTTGCTCAACTTGAAACTCGAAACTTGAAATCTCTTACACATGAATATAGAACCTTAACCAAAAGACCAACCACAGTCTCCAGAAAAATACCCTTTCAATAGGCTTGCTACACCATAGGGTCACGAAGGTGGGAATGGAACTCAAAACCGAACGAAAAAACCCCTTCAAAAACCAAAACCAAGAAACTTGTTTTTAAGATAGGATGAATTAAAAATGCCCACAAATAAAAACTGGATATAAACAACTTCTACACAAACAAGATGTATAATGTGCATAACAGTAGGGAAAATGCAGTAGCTTTGGACAAACACTAAGATACAACATATTAAATCGTAACTCCTGCAACAGTGATACTTAACATCTATTCCAGAACAGATGCACACAGGGCGTTCTCTGTGGCTCCGTACATCATGAACGAATTCCCCATTTTTTTTAATGTACCAGCAGCCCACCAGAACAGACCAATTCAACTCCCTAGATTCGTTGAATGCTTGAACCCAAAGTATTAATATTATAGAATAAGGTACGGGCACTGTTATTATCAGAGATCGAACAAATGGCAGAGGCGTGATTAATCAAAGATCTATGTTGAATTTCTGTATTGGGTTGTTGGGTTCAGTCCAGAGAGTCAAATAACGCAAGTAAAATAACAACCCCACGTTAAGCATTGGTTGTTATGGTTAAACATATGGAGGCGAAACAGAATATCAAGTATTGATCTGTGAAACATGAATACAATATGTAAAGATATAGTAAAAGAATATCAGTGTTCTTACCCGATTTCAGTTTGTATGGAAACAATAGCTCACAAGTTTTGCATAGCTATCGCGGCTGTTGTTGATTGTGGTTGATGAATGAATGCTTGGCTTGCCTGGCAAGAGGATCTATGAAGAAGCCATGGCCGATGATAAAAAAAAGTGGAGGACAAAGCTGATATCAAAAACACAAATACCATACAACGAAAGAAGAATGAGAGAATAAATGAACTGAATGTATAAATTATGTGTGCATCTATATAAATAGTAGCATCGCAAGTTTTGTGCTGTATTTTATTCAATCTTAAAATTTATCTTTCTTTGTATTTGCTTTGGTGGTGATGGCAGCAGCTAAGCCAAGGTCAAGTCATGTAGTCCTTTTGAATTAAATTGCATTGATCTAAGAAATATAGCGCATTGCATGGAGGGTGGATTTTGTGTTTTCTCTTTCTTTCTGTTATGATACTTTTTAATATTAATAATGCATTAACTATGATAATAATAATTTAAATTGTTATAATAATAAAAATATAAATATATAAAAATTAAGATACATAATAATATATATTAAAATTATAAATTTATAACATTATATTAATAATTGTTGTAATAATAAAATTTAATGAGTTAGTTCAAGTGGTTTAGAGTTGTGAGTGAAAGCAAAATGTTTCCGGATTAAATCCCTAGCTAGGTGGCTATACATTGATATATAAGAAACCTCACTTGATGTCCCCATGAGTTGGGCTTTGTAATCATTCAAAAAAAAAATGTTGTAATAATAAAGATAATAAATCTTATACATATAAAATTGATATTAATGTAATATATACCTAATTGTCTTCCATCATCTTACATTATAAAATTATTTCCCAAACGAGACATCAATTTGTTTTTTTAACAAGAAAAAATATCACATCTCAAAGTTTTTATTAAAACTTCGAGTCATATTGTTCATTAGGCATGTGATGCCATACACAAAGCTCATCTTCAACATTACTACATTAACCATAGATGATAGTAACATCATCGGTTGAAATAACAAGCATACTACAGAGAGCATGCTTAATAGCTAGATAAGTCATCCACAAAAGTTGTTTGGCCACCACTAATGCATTTACATCTAATTGGTTCAGAGTGGAGGACCATAAAAGATGAAGGATAGCAGCCATGATGTACTCCAAAGAGTTAGTCTCTGTGGGCAGATTACAAGGTAAATGGGCCAAGATCAATTTCCTTAACTATGTCATTGATGTCATTAATGACCTCCCACAATTTCCAAGTGCCAGCAGTCAGGTGTAGTCCCATCCTAGATAGAGTGACAACATGTTCATTCCTCTATTTAAAAATATGATTGAAGGAGTAGTCTTCAAAAGTACCAAGCATCCTGAATATGTCATCATAGAGAGGCCTCAAGTATATGTTATCGAGGGTTCTCTTATGATTAAACCATTCGATGATGAAAAGAGAATCGCCAAAAAATTGTAGATCTTTCACCCCTTTTGCCATAGCTAACCTCAGTACCATCTTGACCGCAAATAATTTAGGCAAGTTATTGGTGGCCCTGCCCAAACTAGTTGATACATCTGACTATTTGACCGTTAAAGTCTATGGCGATATACATACTCTAGCCCCCTCATATTTGAATATGTAAGCTCATAGGAGGAAATACATGTTCTTAAGCATCAGGCCCCTCAAGTTATACTATAATGGAGGTAACATTGCTTATCTAACTTTTCATACTTTAATTGTTGATCTTTATGTACTTAGTGGTTTTATGGAATATTTATTATTGCATTTAGTGGTATTATGGAATATTGTTGTGTTGGCACTAAACATGATTAAGATTAATATAATAAAAATAAAAATAATTTATTTTTAAGGTCACATTTATGAGACCCCGTTGTTTTTTTGTTACAAGTGATTTAACTGCTAAAGTATATTGAGGTGTACATACACTATCCCCATTCGAATTTGAATCTTTACCTCTTAGGAAGAAACACATATAACAATAAAAGTAATAATGCTTATATAATCTAGCTATGGTTGGACTTTCCTGGTGAGGCAGGAGTGGGGAGGAGGGGATTTCTAGACCCTAAAGGAAAATTTATGGAAACATGTGCGTGGGAACTAGGATCCAAAACAAATAATCAAGCAAAATGGCTTGCTCTCTTGCAAGGGGTTAAGTTAATCGCCTCTCAAAACCTCTCAAATGTCGCCATTTTTTAGACTCTAAGATTGTTATTAGTAAGAACCGAAAATGTTGGAAAAGGCAAGACCCAAACTCGGGACTGTTGTAGAAAAAAGTTATAGCCTTAGTAAATTCCATCCAAAAGTTATCCCTCTTCCACATTCGAAGACACAACAATGAAATGTCAGATAAGTTAGAAAATGAAGGAGTTAAATTAGCTCCAATCATGATTATCCAAAATGAAGGTTCACGTAAAAGGAAATGGTCGACTTAACTCATTGGGCATGGGGTGTCAACATAGGACTCTAAGGAAACTAGTAATGATCCTAAGGCATTTTCCCAAGGCTACATGAAGCAACTGGATTAAAGGTGGCAAGGATGGAATTTTGAAACAACATGTGGGTGGAGATGGTACACTCCTCTTATGGATTTGTATTGCCCTCACAAGGGAGTAGTCCGATACTCTCATATGAATAGTCTAGACCTCTATGCAGATTCATATGGGAGAAAAGGATGGTAGTCACCCCGAGAGAGACTCTAATCTTCATCTTGTTGAGGTTGAGTGACCTGTTTTTGTATGGGAAAGCAGTCGAATAATCATTTCCCATTGACAGATATGATACATGTTAAGATTGAAGAAGAATGATCTCAATCTCTCACACAATTGTCTATTTGGTCTGGCAAATTCAACAAGTTTGAGGGATTATCAAAGCATGAGAGTCTTAATCTCCCAAATTTGAATTCGTCCTTGAAAACAGAGATCTCCGAACAAAGCCCAAATTCAGAAGCATGCAAACAAGTGGTCATGATGTTCAAGTTGCAATCAATAAGCAGAATATAATGGAATCCTGGAGGGAGTTATTCATTGGTATCATAAACAACTTCTTTGACTTCAAGTGCATGCTTAGAAATGTGCATAATCGCATGGAAAGGTTATTGGACACCATGAGACATTTCTCATATCAATTGTTGATGATGGATTATGGGTTGGAGGATGTCAAAAGCAACATGCAAGATTAGGGTGGGAAAATCAAAGGCATGAGGGCCGACCTGGATAAGCTTATGAACATGAACCAATGTAGTCATTGTGAATCCTCTTAGCATGTGGAAGCCAAGGCAATGGATGAAGACTATGTCTACATGTTAGTCAAGTAATCCATTAGAAATGGTTAGCTATGAAAGTTTCTCTTCCTAGCCCATGTTTAGTTTATGCAGTTTAGGAGAAAAACCATGTTTAGTTTATGTAGTTTAGGTGTTTTTCTCTTTTAAAGCAGTATGTGTGAATCTACAACACTCACAAGATAGCATGTTTTGTAATTGTAAATAGTAATATGGTGTGTGAGCATATTTTGGCCTCTTCTCATGTTACATTTTTAATATTTGTTCTATAAAAAAAACCTAATAATTTTTGTAAACGATGATTATTTTTAACATTTAATATGAAACTCAAAGCCATTATTATTTTAAAAATATATATAATTAGAATAGTGTTTAGATTACTACTATTATATTTATATATCTACTTATTGTTAAGCTAAATGGTTTTACAAAATATTTATCATTACATTTATGAATATTATGAAATATAGTTGTGTTCGCATCAAGTTTATGAGTGTCATTTTTAAACAAATATAAATATTGTGCTTTTATAAAATCCTATGGTTAACTTGTAGTAGTGGAACTATAAGTAATATATTTATAAAATCTCAATTATGAATATCATACTTGTGAATTTATAAATGTTAGAGTGATGTATATATTCATAAAATCTCAATTGCGAATATCATACTTGTGAATCTATAAATGTTAGAGTAATGCATATATTCATAAAATCTCAATTGTGAATATCATACTTGTGAATTTTTAAATGTCACAGTGATGTATTTCCATAAGATAAAAAATAAAAAAATAAATAAAAAATTAACCATGGGAACAACAACCTCCCAAGAGTATATCCAACAGCCTGCAAGCCAGATATACCAATAACTTGTGACTTAGCAGGGGCCGAGACGTCCCAAAACCCATCAAGGTGAGCCTCTATCCCAAGGGTCGCCTACCCTTCTAGCCTTGTCACAATAGGCCAATGAGCAACTCTACCCCCCGCCGGTTTTGAACCTGTGACCTCCAAGGAGATAACACATGTTCTTAACCATTAGGCCCACTCAAGTGCTCTTCCATAAGATAAAATTTGACCATCATAATTATAAATGCATAAATGTTATATGTGTAACTTAAATGCTCAATGCCATTCAAAAGTGTGTATAAATGACTATTATGTTAAATAGTTATTTATAACATAATTTAATAAAAGGTTATCTAACTTTAAAAGTGTGTATAAATGATTATTATGTTTAACTTATTTCTAATATAATTTACTGAAAGCTTATGTAACTTAATTATAGTTGGACTTGTGTGATGGATCATTGTTATTTTCTTTATGTTCCATTATTGTTACATTAAATGGTTTTATGGAATATTATTGTATTAAATGATATTTGAGAATATTGTTTTATTTAGGCTAAGCAAAAAGATGTGATTAAGATAAAATACATAATAATGAAAATAATGTTGTTTATATATATTAGCTATGATTAGATTTTAGTAATTGGACTAACATTATTTTATAAAATATTTGTCATTGTATTTAATGGTATAATGAAATATTATTATGGTGGCACTAAGCTTGGTGTTGAAATTGAAATGAAAATAATATTTTCACAGAAATATAAATATTATGTTTTTTAAAATCTAAACATGAAATTAAAAAAATGACTTCTCATAATGAAATTACTAGTGTAGCTTTCTATAAAATCTAAAATATGATGATTATATTTATTGATAAATAAATGTATAAATTGTAAACATAAAATTAAATGAATAAATTTTCATAATGAAATTAAAAATAATTTTTTTTCCATAAAATGGAATATATAACCATCATATTTATTTATAAATGTTAAATATATGATGATTTTCATTTTATATATATATAATTAAGATAAATCCATCTTGAACTTGATTTATCAAGTATCAAGACCGAATCAAATTTTTGAGGTGTATTTTTGTAATCTTAAACTCAAGAAATTTGATATCTCTCTTGATTAATAGATTCTGGTTTAAGTTTTAATTTTATTTTTTAAGTGGTTGTAGATTTTTTAAATTACTTTTCATATTTTTTTATTTTATGAGAAAACATTTTTTTATGAGTGGATAAGTATTTTATAATTATTTTTTTATTTTTAGTAACCTTACATTTAAGTTACATTACTCTATTTGACAACATCTCCCCCATACTAGGCTATATAGAACTTTGCTCTTCTCATAGAAAAAATAAACAAATTACTCTTCAAAAGTTTTAGATTCCATCTTTGTTAATATCAATAATATTAATATTATTTAGAACATCAATCATATGTTTTCTTTTAGCTAGAGGAATCGACAACGACGTGAGTTTCGTACTCGTGTGACACGGGGTTGATTCCGACGGCTACCACTATAAACCCTAGGCACGATCACTAAGGGGTTCAACCTTCGTGCACGTTTTTTCAAGACTAAAGCCACCAACTTGCTTAACAACTTGTATGCCTTAACAAAACGTGCAGTTGCCAATCGACTTATATCCCTGCCCCTATAATATTAATCATATTCATATTACTTTGGATAGATTAATATCTAAATGATTATCATTTAGATATTTGATAAATTGTTCAAAACTGGTTTGTGTTCATATATGATAATGGGTAGGATGTAATGAAAAAGAACTTCAATTTTTGTAAGATTTTAATATGTGAATATAATCCACGATTATGGTAAGGGTTCTAATGGATATGCTAATATATGATTCTAATGGATATGCTAATATATGATAATGGGTAGGATGTAATGAAAAAGAATTTCAATTTTTGTAAGATTTTAATATGTGACCATAATCAAGGATTATGGAAGGGTTCTAAAATATAATACGGTGGATATAAAGATTTGAACATAGGAATCTAACTAGTAATTATTGTATTATTAAATTATAAATATTGTATATTTGTGTTTTAGGCATAAATTATAGTAATAAATTATTCTTTGATAAATAAATAAAATGTAATTAATTTTCAGTATTTTTTTTGTTAGGAGTAATGTATTTATTCTGTGTTTTAGATTTTTTAGTAGGTGTTGGTTGAATTTTGGTAATTTTTTATTTAATAAAATTTAAATTTGGAAGTTTTCAAATTGTGTTTTTGAATTTTTAAATAAATTCAATATGTGATTCAAAGATTTTTTTATAAAGTTCCAACCAAACTCCTAACAAAAGGAAAATTATACTGGAAAAATGTTGAAAACTTAGAATATTTAGACTATTTACAAATAAATTTAAAGAATTTGAAGTTATGATATGTTAACATTTAGGTTTAAAGACATGGAAATAATTATAAATATTAACCATTTAGGTTTTAATATAATGCATTTATTATTTTGGAATTAAACTATTTAAAAAACAAAAAATTTATAATTTATAATTGGTATAATGACTAGCCACAGAGTGTACAGCTAAGGCACTCCTTCTGTGCCCCATGCTTGCGGGCTATGTCCTACAGGTATTGGGGTAGACCTTGTGACACGTATATTTTTTTACACAAATTAATTGTCAATTATAT